>PVLA01006187.1:0-83521 GCA_004027455.1 Hydrochoerus hydrochaeris | reverse complement strand
TGCTGTATTGCCCATGCTGGCTGTCATCTTCTGGGCTCAACCAATCCTTCTGCCTCAGCCTCCTGAGTACCTGAGTACAGACGCATGACACCATCCCCAGCCCCTTTGAAGAATTTGATCCTGGGCTGCATCCACCTAGGCGGGTCCTCAAGTATAGTAATGTATCAGGTCACCAGATGCCAAGTGTTTAGCATGCCGTCTTCCTTGGGACAGTCCTTAGACTTGCCCTCGTAGGCCAGCTTGTCCCTCCCAGCACTAACGCACCACCATCCGTGCAGCCTGAGGTCACTTCCTGGCCGAAGCACGGCTCTAGTGTTCTCCCAAGCTGCGTGAGGTGTTTCCATGGCTCCTCCCTTCTAGGAGGGACAGGCCAGTTTGTCCCGGTTCTGTCTTTCCTTTGTCCAGAGCACATCCGTTAGCCAGTCAGAATTTGTTCTCCCATTCATTTGGTAGCTATTTCTGAAAATTACAGCAACCCACAGTAAAGCGCATACATCCTTAGTGCCAGTTCAGTCAATTTTTAATTCACTGAAGATCCATGCACCTCCACATAACAGCCCCTAACTCAAGATGCGGAATGTTTGTCTACTCAAAGGCTTTCTTTTTGTACTGGGAATTGAAGTCAGGACCTTGCACTTGCCAGCTAGGTGCTTATGCCGCTGAGCTATATCTCTGGCCTCTACTCAGGTTGGCTGGTTTGTTTGTTTTTTCTTTAGTTTGTTTTTATTTTTACAGTACTGAGGATCAGACCCAGTGCATTCACCCTGAGCTCTACCCCCAGCCTGTTTTTTCAGTTTTGTTTGTTTGTTGGTTTGTTTGTTTTTGATACCAGAATGGAACTCATGACCTCATGCTTGCCAAGCAGGAACTGTGCCACTGAGCTATACTCCCATCCCTGCTTTTTACTTTTTATTTATTTATATATTTTGGTTTTTTGACACAGAGTTCACTTTGTAGTGCAAGCTGGCCTTGAACTACTAAGTAGCCCAAGTTGGTCTCAAACAGTGATCTCCCGCCTCAGCCTCTTGAGTGCTAGGGTTGCAGGTGTGCATCACCATGCAGTCTCATAGATTTCATTGTAAGACAAGCTCTCACTAACTTGCTGAGTTTCCTGGCATGCGCTTAATAAAGCTTGTCATCCTGGCTCAGCCTCCCAGCAACCTAGGATTAGAAAGAAGTGTGCACACCACAGCCAGCTCAGACATTTGCATACCCGCTCCAACCCCGACAGAACCACACTGATTGCTTTTATCTGTTCTCAAACTTGATATAAATGAAATCATGCAGGTATGGTGGTAAACACCTATAGTCCCAGCACTTGCCAGGCTGAGGCAGGAGGATTGCCACAAGTTTGAGGTAAACCTAGACTATACAGTGAATTTAAGGCCAACCTGAACTATATAGCAAGATCATGTCTCAAAATAAATACAGTACAAAAATAAATGGAATCATATAGGAGACGCCACAATTTGTGTACCTGTTCCTGGAAATTGATGTTGAGCTTTTTGATAAAACTGTTATGATCATTTTTCTACAATTCTTTGTTTGTTTTTGAAACAATCTCACTATGTAGTTAGGCTGGTCATGAACTCACTATGTAGCTCAAGCTAGCCTCAAACTTGCGATCCTCTTGCTTCAGCCTCCTAAATGCTGGAATTATATAGGCCCAGCTACTTTTCATACAATTCTTTTTATTTGGGTGAGGGGTACCAGAAATCAAACTCAGAACCTCAGGCTTGCCAGGCAGGTGCTGTGCCACTAAGCTAAATCCCTGGTGCCTTTTCATACATTTTTTTTTTTTTGTCTTTTGTTTGTTGGTTTTTTTTGGTACCAGGGATCAAACTCGCAACCTTGTGCTTGCCAGGCAGGCACTAACGCTGCTGAGCTAAATCCCCAGCTCATTTTTTTTTTTTTTGGCTTCTTTGAGACAGGGTCTCACTATGCAGTTCAGGCTGGCCTTGAGCTCACTTTGTAACCCAGGCTGGTCTTGAACTTGCAACAATGCTCCTGCCTCAGCCTCCCGAGTGCTGCGGTTACAGGCATGTACCACCCATGCCCAGTTTATCATACAATTCTTGTACATATAATCATTTCTGCCAAATGGATACCTGGGAGGGAAGCTGCGAAGTCACGTGCTAAGTGTATTTTTGACTTTATTAGGAGCCGCTAAAGAGCTTTCTTGCATAATTGAGCCATGTTATACTGTTATGTTCCAGCTCCTTGGTAACACTTAGTACTGCAGTTTTTGTTTGTTTGTTTGTTTTGTTTTTTGGTACCAGGGATTGAACCCCCGACCTCGCGCTTGCCAGGCAGGCACTTATACCACTGAGCTAAATCCCCAGCCCAGTCTTTTTTATCTTAAATATTATGCTGGCTGTGTAGTGGCATTTTATTGTAATTTTGTGTCATTTCTGATAAATAATGAGCAGTTTTTCATCTATATTGGCCTCATGATGAATTTGTTAAAGATTTTTTCCTTCTCTTTTTACTCATTTTAAAAGTTGCATCCAAATGTTTTTCCTTTTGCTTTATTGCTTTAATGGTACTCTTAATGGTAACATTTGATGAGTAATCCTCCTTCCTCAGTAAAATTTAGCTATTAAAAAATAGGTTAGTCCTGGGCAGGATGGCACACTCCCATTACCCCAGTAGTCGGGAGATTGAGCCTAGAAGATCACCACAAGTTTGAGGCCAGCCTGAGCTACATAGTAAGTTTAAGACCAGTCTAGACTACCCAGTGAGACCCTGTCTCAAAAAAAAAAGGTTGGAGGATGGTTATGATAGTACAGGCCTATAATTCCAGCACTCTGGGAGGCTGAGGCAGGAGGATAGCAAGTTTGAACTCAGTCTGGGTAACTTAGGTACTTAACTGAAGCCCTGTCGCTAAATAAAAAGGGCTGAGGAGACAGCTTAATGTGGAGGTCCTGGATTCAATCCCCAGTACCCAAAAGGGAGGGAGGGGAGAGGCTGGCGGTGTAATGCAGTGGTAGAGGCCTTGCCTAGCATATGCAGTGTGCAAAGCTCTGGGTTAGGTCTGGAGCACAACTTAAGGGGAGGAAAGAGGATTCTTTACTGAGTAGCATGTGTGCACCTGTGGTCCTGGACACTTATCCAGGGTACTTGGAAGGCTGAGGCAGGAAGACTGCAACTTCAAGGCTCCTCTGGGCAACTTAGTGAGATCTCCTCTCAAAACAAAAAAATAAGAAGGGCTAGGGGAGGAGGAAGGAGGACAAAGGAAGGAAGGAAGGGAGGGGAGAAGGAAAAGGAAGAAGGCCAGCCTGGGCTGCATAGCTCAGACACTGTCCGTGAGGAAAAAGATAGCCCTTGCGTACACTTCGGTGCTGCTGTAGGCCCGCTTTTCCAGGTTCGTTTTTGTTGAGTGCCTGCTACATCCTAGGTCAGCGCTGGTGAACCTATGGCTCAGGTGCCACAGCCAGCTGTTACTCCTAAAGCTCCAAAATGTTCACCATCACTGTTCCAGGTTGTAGGTGAGACTAGGGCAAGAGGAAGTATCTGCTCTTAGGGCCGGGGATTTAGCGCCATGGCATAAGCGCCTGCCTGGCAAGCACAAGGTCATGAGTTCGATCCCCGGTACCACAAAAAAAAAAAAAAAAAAGAGAGAGAGAGAGAGAGAAAGTATCTGCTCTTATGGAATTTGTAGTTTTATTTGCTTGTTTTTAGTGAGGTTTTACATTGTTTTTGAAAGTAGGAAAAATGCTGGGTTTGGTGGCACACACCCATAATCTCAGCACTTAGGAGGCCGAGGCAGGAGGATCAGCCTGATTGAGGCCAGCCTGGGCTACAAAATGAGTTCAAGGCCAGCCTGCACTGCAGAGTGAAACACTGTCTCAAAAAAAAAAAAAGTCGGAGAGGAGACGTGCTCTGTAGAGCGTGTGGGCCAGTTAAAAGCAGGAAAAGAAGTACATTTCACAGGGTGACAGTGGATCACTGTGAAAAAGAGAGCAGAGCACAGTGGCCTGTTTGTTTTTTGAGGCAGGGTTATGCTATGTAGCCCAGCCTGGCCTTAAACGCGCAGCAGCCCTCCTTTCTCGGCTGAACACGTGCTACCCCGAAAACTACACCCCTCAAAGTAGGCAACAGCCAAGAAATGGTGGTTTTGTTGTTGTTGTTGTTGTTGTTGGTGGTGGTGGTGGTGGTGGTTTGGTTTGGTTTTTTGAGACAGGCTCTCGGCGTATAGTCCAGGCTGGCCTTGAACTCACAACAATCCTCCTGCTTCGGTTTCCTGAGTGCTGGGATTACAGACGTGCGCCACTGTACCGGGCCCCAAGAAATGTTTGAGCACATCCCTCTAGAGTAATGGCCCTAAGCGCAAAGTAAAGAGTGAAGCCAGGGAAGATGTACAGGCTGGAGAGGAGCTGGCTCAGGTGGTGACAGAATCCCAGAGGGTGACAGCTTAGTGGACCTGTGCTATTGCGGATAACGTTTGATACCCCCCGCCCCGCCTCATCCCATAAGCTGTCCCACAGTAACTGCTCTCTGGAGATACTATTCTAGGGACATGTTATGTGTCACTCTGTAGCTGTCCCATCCTTGGGCCGATGAGGTCACTGTGTTGTGTCCCAGCACCTGGGAACACCCCCCCCCCCCGCCGCCCCTGCAGGCGCCTGTTCCATCCTTGGAGGCTTCGAAGGCCTCTGGGTGGCGCTGCAGCCACCATCCCACAGAGCCCTCTGGTTATCCCCTGGCGCCCTGCCCAGGCACACCTGGGTGTGGCAGTGACTCAGCGGCCAGCTGTGCCGCTTGAGCCCGTGGAGGGGCAGAGAAGTGGCGTAGGGGTGGCTCAGAGGCGAGGCCCTCGCGCATCCCACTCCTGGCCAAGCCGGGTGGCCTTCGGCTCCCAGGGGAATGCAGGTACCACACTAGTGGCAAAGGCCTCCCACTCCTGGGACCTTGGGCAAGTCGCTTAGCTTCTCCCAGCCTCCGTTCTCCCACCAAAGCAGGGTGCTGGTAGCCCCGGTGGTGGGGTGCCAGCTCCCCTGCGCTGCTGCCCTCCTCCTCAGGACTCTGGGAGGCCGCTTGCTCCTCCTCCCCTCAAAGGCACCTGCTTGTGAGCCAGTCTTGTCCCAGAACAGAATTCCAGATGGACAGGATCTTGGGGCACCTTCCTGTATGGGCCACCAGGCCTCCGAAGTTCTGCAGTCTCTTTCCCACAACAGCTACTTTAAAACACTTCCAGCGAGCAAGGTGTGGTGGCACACACCTGGGATCCCAGCACTCGGGGAGGTTGAGGCAGGAAGATCCTGCGTTCAAGCCAAGGCTGGGCAACTTAGTGAATTAATAAGACCCTGTTTCAAAACAAAAGGCCCTGGATTAAACTCCCAGTGCTGCAGGGAAAACGCCAAACTTCTTTCCCATTTGTGGACCCCTTATTGTGCCGGGCGTGAGCTCATGACCCTGGAGCACCCGCCTCCCAGGAAGTTTGCTGGGCAGTGACCAGGGAAACAGATGTACAGTCCATTTCTCAGGTTCTCAGTCTCTTAAGACAGTGGTACAGGTGATGAGGGACAGCAGTGCCTTGAACTGACATTCCAGGAGGACCTCACTGGCCAGGGGAGCAAGAGGGTGTCAGCCTATGGGAGTCAACCGCAGTGAGTGCCAAGGGCCGGGGAAAGGTGTGGTGCAGGGCTGGAGGCCCTGAAAGGGAGTCAGTTTTATTCCCAGTACAGTCCTGAGACCAAACGGAATTTTAAGTTTCCTGAGCTGGGTTTGTTCCCTGGTACCATCAAAAAAAAGGACATGTTCACCAGCTTCTGCTGTGGAGAGGGCCACAGAGCCAAACCTTGACTGACTTCTGCCCCAGAAAAGGAGGGACTTTAGAGACGCCACAGGCACCCGCGCCCCTCTCCGGGGAAGATGCCAGATATGTATTTTAGGCCCAACTATTTGCTTGTTTCCAGAGAAGCAGAGAAGTGGGCTGCGCTGTGGCCTCACCTCTGATCCTTGCTAAGGACTCCTACCTCTGAGCAGGAGGGCAGGAAGCCGAGCCAGGATACCTAGGAAGTCATCTTCCTTTACTGACAAGCCCGAGCGAGCTAAATAGAGTGGCCTCCAAGCATCTAAATGTTTAGAAAGCTGGGAGTGGTGGCGCATGCCTATAACCCTAGCACTTGGGAAGCTGAAGCAGGAGATCACTGTGAGTTCAAGGCCAGCCTGGGCTATAGCAAGACCTCGGCTCAAAAAAAAAAAAAAAAAGAAAAAAGCATAGCAGCCTCTGTCTGCCCTTGGAACTGAGAGAGACAAGGGTCTGTCCCACTTCTGGAAGGCTGGGTGACAGCAGGTCTTGAGAGAGAGGGCTGCAAGCTCAAGTGGCCTTTGTGTTCCTTGTCCCTGGCCGACCTCTCAGTCCTGCCCCTCCCAGGACTCACTGGGCAGAGAGGCTGGGGAGGGAAAGGAAGCCTGGTGCTGGAGCCCAGCCTCACCCTCGCTCTCCCCCAGGGGGCCTCTGCAACCTGTGTGCAGACCGGGCCAACAGGGAGCACATCCTGCAGGCGGGGGGCGCCCCGCTCATCACAGACTGCCTGTCCAGTCCCAACGAGGAGACCGTGCTGTCGGCTGTCACCACGCTCATGTACCTGAGCACGCCGGGCGCCGGCCCCCACCCTGAGCTCACCGCCCTGCCCGTGGTCCAGTGTATGCTGCGCTTCTCTCTCTCAGCCAACACGCGGCTGCGGAACCTGGCCCAGATCTTCCTGGAAGACTGCTGCTCCCCAACTCAGGTGGCCGAAGCGCGCAGCCTGCAGGCCCACTCTGCCCTGGGTATCCCCTTGCCCAGGGCCGAGGCCCCGCAGCAGCCCTGACCTGAGGAGGCCCCAGGGCCCCACTCAGCACCTTTACTCTGCAGCCAAATCCTGGTAGGGGCATAGGAAGCAGGGCAGCTCAGTCCACTAAAGTGCTGCCCACTCGGTACCTCAAAGTGAAGCGGCTCAGCACGGCAGGTACATGCGCTGGGGTGAACGGCATGAGGAATGGCCAGGCCTGGCGTAGCAGCACACAGAGGTGCAAGCAGAAGCTGGTGCCACGTTCACACTGGCACCTCCAAAGACCAACCTGCCACTGTGTAAGCAGTAGCTGGTTCCTGGGCCTGAGGCATAGGACAGTTTCCTGTACCTGAGCAAGTAAGGGATCACCTGACAGTAATATCCAGAGAAATTCCAAGAGGCCCTGGGTTCAATCCTCAGCATCACAAAAAAATAAAAACCACCTTGACATAGACCAGGAGCTGAAGCAGGAGGGTCACAGGTTTGAGCCCAACCTGGGTAACAGCAAAACACTGCTAAAAGGAAATGTAGATCAGTGCAAAGCTCCTGGGCTGAATCCCAGTGCTAGCGGGGAGGAAGGGAACACCTTGAGTCCCAGGAAGCCAGGAGGATGTCATGCCCCTCCAGGGCTGTGGAAGATAGAGGCCCCTTTGTCAGGTCTGCAGGCTGGACACGAATGCTGATGCAGGTAGCTGCCACGTAGGATTAACTGCCCACATAAACTACCTGCCAGATCCCACATTACAGCTCCCAGGATAATGCTGTGGTCCAAATCCATGAGTGACACAGCCCTGTGACTGCTAACTTGGCTGCCAGGTATTAAGACCCTGGAGGTGATGACAGAAAAAGGCAGGAGCCTTCAGCCAGGTACGGTGGCTGTGCCTGGAATCTCAGCACTTGGGGAGCTGAGACAGAATCGGTGTGAGCTGGAGGTCAACCTGGACCACATAGTGAGACCGTCTCATAAAAGATGGGACCCCTCAGCTATAACCACCGCAAGCACAACTGGAAGCCTGGCCACCCTGCTGTCACAGTTGATGAGGTGGCATCCTACCCCTCAACGTCCCCTTGGGTGCGTGAAGGCTATAGGGATGCAGCAGGGGAGAGATGCTCTGGGAGCCTGGAAGATGGCTACACACATGTGCAGCCTGGTGTCCCTGGGGCATGTGCACTGGGCCGTAGAAAGGTGCCTGATAGAAACTTGGAATTCAGAAAAAGTGGGGGAGGGGCGTTTACCCCCCCCCAACTCGACCCCATAGGTGGCCAAAAAGGCCATACTAGAGAAACAGTGACCCGGCGGGCATGCAAGTGGCCTCAGTCCTGGAGCCACTGAGCCTAACCCTGTCCCTTTCCTTTCCCAAATAAACTTAAAAGACCAGAGAGCCCAAATTTTTTTATTAAAACGTTCTTGCCTGATTTTTGTCACTGTGATTCTCTGCCAGCCATGCGGGGTGACCACTGAGAGAGGTACCAGGGGACTGGGCCAGTGCTCAGGGAGGGTGTGTCCTGTTGTGCCTGCTAGGGGTGACCTGGCCCCTCCCAGGCAGCACCACTCACTGCAGATCTCACTCCGGGCGGCAGCGCGGCTTCCCGCTTGCTGTCTATGATGTCCCTCCAGCTGTCGCTCCAGGAGAGCAGGCGTCTCCTGGTGGGAGGCAGAGCTAGGTGCCTGTTGTGGCAGCAGGTAAACAAGATGTGCTCCCAGCGTGGCGCCTGCTCCAGGCCTGGCACAGGAGAGCAGTGGGCATGTAAGCTGGTTATTTATACTCCCTCTAATTGGGGCAGGCCATGTGGGTAACAGCTCCCACCTCGAATGGTGTCCTTGTCGTCAATGAGGAGGTCCCCCAGGACCATGGTCTTGTCCCTCGTCAGGATAATGCGCTCTACAAACTGGGGCCCGAGGTGCCGTTCCACCCAGCGGTACTGTGCGAGAGACAGCAGTTTCAGTGCAGCCTGGGGGACCCTTAGTGAGCAGGGGGCGTGAGTGCTCAAAGGTCAGTTCCTTTCTCCCCCAGCCTTCATAGTCTTTGTATGATTTACCTTTAAAATAGTGATTTATAACACTAGCCAGGCATAGTGATAGACTCCTATAATCCCACGACTTGGGAGGTTGAGGTCAGAGAAGCTTTAGCTGGAAGCCAGCCTGGGCTACAAGCAAGTTTTAAAGGTCTGGACGACATAGACCCTGTCTCAAAAAAAAGATTATTTTTTAAAAGGTTTAATTTGTTCGGGCTGCCAGTACCTTCTCGCCCACACAGTGATGGTACTTCAGCAGAGGGGAGGTGCAGATGAAGACCTCGGTGCTGCGGACAAGGGTGCCAGTGAGAGAAGTTGGCGTCGCCGGCACTCCCCGTCCCTTGTCTCCGTCTCTCCCGCCCAAGCCTCCTTACTCTTGCATGTCGTTCATCTCCCGCATGGCTTCCACGGCCCCTGGGATGGGGTCCAGGTCTAGGAAAAATCCCGGGGCTTCATACACACTGGCCACTTTATCCTGCAAGACAAGAGTTTCCGGTTCCCTTCTGCTTCCAGCAGGTGGCGCCCCGGCAAGGGCACACAATGGGCACTCTAGGTCGGCACAGCGGCGGGAGATACCGAGGGAAACGCCCCTGGACGTTCCTGAACCAGTGGGTGATAGCCGGGGTTCAGAAGTGGCTTTCCCCTGCAACCCCGGCACTCTGCGAGGCTGAAGCAGGACAGCTGCAAATTCGAACCCATCCTGGGCAACCTAGCGAGACCTTGTCTCAAGATAAAAACTAAAAGGGACTTGGGTTCAATCCCCGGTACTGGGGCGTGGGGCTTTCTGTTCGGGGCAAACGGAAAGGGGTGCCCCTGGAGCGGAGCTCGGCCGGCCCTGCCCACAGAGGGGCTCGCTCTCCTACCGCCAGGTCGGGCCGCAGGGCGCGGTACTGCTCGCGGGCCAGGAAGCCTCGGCGCTGCTCCAGCGGCACGTGCGGCTCCTCGGGGAAGCGGCGGCGAAAGCCCCGCAGCAGGCCGGCCTCGAAGTCGGCCAGCACGCCATCCATGTCCACCAGCACGCGCACCGGCCGCGACTCCATGGCCGCGGGTCGTGAGCCGTAGGCGAGTGCGTGCGGCGGCGCGCGACGTGGGTGCCACTCGCTGGGACCTGCCACTTCCGGAGCCTCGGCCGGTGGGCGGAGCCAGGTCGGGGTTAATTTGCATAGAGCGCAGGGGGAACGCCCCTGGCGCCGGGCTGAGGTCTTCCAATCCGCGCCTGCGCGAAGCTTCCTAAAACCGTGGTGGGGAACCGCGGGCTGGTTAAGGTTGGTTATTTTTCTGATCCTCATGAGCCACCTTGCGTCCCTACAGCAGACATACCCTCTCCTCACCACGTTGTTATTAGGGGCAGACTTTCCAAGGGGCGATCTACTATACTGGGGAGCATCTTCTAAGGATTCAGCTCCTCAAACCAATGGGGCTGGCTCCGCATTTTAGAATTGATCTCTGCAGTCCGGGGCCACCCTGAGCTCTGCCCTTCCTGTGGCTGAGGCTAGAGGGGAGGCAGGAGCCAGAGCTCCTGCTGCTTGAAGGAGGCACCTGCCAAGTCGGGGGCCCTTCGTTAATGCAGTAAACAGATCTGTGGAAGACAAGTGGGCGTGCGAGTCAAGCCCCAACGGGACCGACGACGCTGTGCTTGGCTCGGCAGCACATAGACAGAGGCCGACGCTTAAGCCAGCGTTGTTCTGAAGCCTGGGCGCAACGAAAGTCTGATTCCACTTGGAAATGCGATTTCCATCCGGCTCCGGGAATCACAACTGCCCTCGTTTTCTCCGAAACACCGGATCAGAAGCTTCTGCCTCCCACACCCCGAAAATGCTGAACATTTTGAAATTTTGCTGACTTCACCACGTTTTCAGACTACATCCAAATCTATTTACCTACAGACTATAATGACATCTGTTTGCCATCTGGCCACCCTACTCCCAAACCGGTGTGGCAAAAGTGTAACCAGCGTGGAACTTTAAGTTAGATTTTTTTAAATTTTATTTTAGAGATAAGCAACTTCTCTAAACTTCCTCCTGCTGAGCCATCACCTCTCCTCAGTCCAAAAGAAGTGACAGAATATGCAGGTGCTGGGCTCAGGAGGAGGAAGCCTGGTTTCCTTTCCACAAGAAAGGGGATTAGATGAAGATGGCAGGAAGTGACAGAGGAAGCGTGGAGAGCTGCCTTTTCTCTGCTCCCCTCCTCCCCCGTGTTCCTAAAGCCCCTTACACACCTGGAATCCAGGAGACCATGATTTGAGGCAAATGGGCCCTTTCGTCTCCTTGGAGCTAGCTTTGAATAAACCGTTTTCCCTTTTCCCCAAAATGCATGGTCTCCTTTGCTCAGTGGCCAGCAAATGAACCTAAGCTTTGGAAAGTGGCCAGGAACAGAAACATTACAAGGGGAGCCTAACACCTCATTCTGCAGTGAGCCATTTGGCACTGTGCAGGACAACATCTGCATAAGCCATAAATACTAAGTCTCCAATTGTTTTGTTTCTGTTACTAGGGAAGCGAAGTCACATAAACTGAGTCAGAGGTCCAACTGCCATAAAGTTTTACCTTTTGGGACCCCCCCCCATATTGGAGACTGAACCCAGGGCCTTTGCATATCCCTAGATTTTTTTGAGTCAGGGTGTTGCTCAAACTTTCTATCTTCTAGCCTCAACTTCCCATAGTACTAGTACTACAGGCATGCAGCACCACACCTAGCCACCTTTTCAGACCTGAGGTGTTTTTTGTTTTGTTTTGTTTTTGGTACCGGGGATGGAACTCATGACCGCACGCTTGCCAGGCAGGCACTTATGCCACTAAGCTAAACCCCTGGCACAGACCTGAGTTTTCTTAATCTAGAAACATCTTCTAAAAATGTTCCAGTTTCCTAAAATAATACCAAAATAACTGGTTGAACTGTCCCCTTGTCCAGAACACCTTTCATTTTAATAAAGGGCTTATATATCTTCATAGAATAAAAGGTTAAAGGCCAAGCACAGTAGTGCATGCCTGTAATCCCAACACTCGGAAGGCTGAAGCAAGAGGATTGCCGAGTTTTGAGGCCATGGTGACACTGTCTAAAAAAATTAAAACGAAGTATGAAGTTGTGACACAAACCAAAGACATTCCTTTTCTGGGAGCCTCACCTTTACTAAGAGGCTGAAAAGGATCAGTTTCCCTCTTTCAACTTTGTGGTAGAAATCCCACAACACTGAAACCTTGTGTTGCTGTGTCAGTACTATTAAGAAGAACCTGTGGCACAGATGGTTTGAGTCAAAATTTTGCAAACACTTTATAAACACAATAAGGGAAGAACCTAAAGTCCTGCAACCTAGTAATCCCTTATTCTTCCAAGATACAGTTTTTCCAAGGTCTCATTGTACTAACTAGGAACTAGAAGCCCAGGTAACAAGCCAAAGGAGCAGAGCTGGTCAGTACCAAAGCTACACCTAAAGCTAGGTTTTAGAGCAACTCCGGTATTTGACATGTCTTGCCAGTTAGCACTCTCCTATCCTCAGACTCTCTCCTATCACCTGAAATTCAGCTTCCCACTTATATTTTAAGACAGGAAGTTCAGGCTGGCCTCAGACTTACAACATTCCTCCTGCCTCAGCCTCCCAAGTGCTGGGATTAGAGATGGGCCACCAGATCCAGCTAACACTCTTCTAATTATGTGGTTGTTTCTTTCCTTCCTTTATAGCTCTCTTTGTTTTTAATTAAGTTTATGGGCACATTTAGGTATAATGATAATTTACCATAGGGAATTTATACCTTGTATATATCTTGATTTTTTTCCCCCATTTCCCCTACCTTCCTTCAACCTCTCTTCACCCTTTGTTTTCATGTTTTCCTCTCATTTTTTTCTTCATCCCCCCACTACTTCCCCTTTGGACATTTTCTATTCACAATATCTGTTATACATTTTCATTATTTATACTTTGCTTCTCACACCAGAGAACCTATGTAGTATTTATGTGTGTCTGATTTATTTCACTTAAGGGTATGCTCTCATTTACTTGAAAATGTCTCAGGTTTATCCTTCTTTATGGTTGAGTAGGAAGGAGTCCATTATATAAAAGAACCACATCATCTTTACTCATTCATCGGTTGATGGACATCTGTGTAGCCTTCCTCTTTGAACACCTAAAGTGAGAAGGACCTCCTGAGTGTGGAGTACGGACTCATTTTGGGTTTGAGGGCAAGCCAGAGCTTCCCACATGCCCAGCACATGCACTCCTTCTGAACTACCCCCCAACCCAAGGCTTAGACTCATAAATATGACTGCCTAGCATAAAGGGCACTGGTAGAAGAGACTTTTTGCAGAAAAGCCCACTTTCCCCCTTAGCCTTCAGGACTTTAAATGACCTATACAGGGAGAGCTTAAGAGTGACAAAGAAGGGCTGGGGATTTAGCTCAGCGGCATAAGCGCCTGCCTTGCCAGTGCGTGGTCATGAGTTCGATCCCCAGTACCAATTGAAAAAAAAAAGGGGTTTAACTCAGCTCAACAAGCACCTGCCTGGCAAGTGTCAGGCTGTGAGTTCGATCCCAATACCAAACGAAGAAGAAGAAGAAGAAGAAGAAGAAGAAGAAGAAGACGACACAGGACACAGCATTTCAAAATGTGGATATTGTTTACTTGAACCAACAGTCCAGGGTTGTGAAGTACAACACACATTTTAAGGATGAGACTTTCATTTCATGGTCAAGCACCAGCATCATGCACACAGCATCGAGTTACCAGGAAGTAAGAACAGTGTCCCTGCAGGGTCTGCCTCTGGACAGAGCCCACCGGTGCGGCCGGGCTGGCGGCAGATCCCAGGCCTCCCGCAGCACCGGGGCAGGAGGCTCTCTCGGCTCATCAGCCAGCCGCCTTCGGTTGCTTTGCTCTGCAGGCAGTGAGGCGTGGCCCCTCTCCATGCTGGGTGGCACAGTGGGGACATGGATAGAGTTGGGTGACAGCCAGAAAGAAGCCTGCGCAGAGAGCCAGGCGCGGGGCTACGGGGACAGGGGACAGGCGAGGGCCATGGCCCCCGCACTGATCACTCCCAAGAAACCTCAGAACAAGGGAGCCTCTGACACATCAGGAACCAATCATCAAAACACAGTACTAAGTGTCACAAAGCCTTGCCTCCAACCTGCCACTAGAAACACTCATGCCATGGCCCACAGACCCAGGAGTCTGAGAGCGAGACCTGTTCTTCCAAAAGAAAAGAAAGCGGGGAAAGAAAGACAGCAGTACATAAAGTGCTTCTTTTTTAATGAAACAAATCCAAAAGATGTACAGTCAGGCTCAAGTTGTGCAGTTCACAAGCATGGAGGAAAAACAAACAAAATGACAGAGTTCAGGACAGGGAGTTAACCCAAGACCAGGCTGGACTTGCCGCCAGGGGGGTTTCTCCGGGACGGCGCGGGCGCCGGGGCCAACGGGCTGGGAACAGGCGCGGCGGGCACGGGCTTCTCTTCGCTGGGCCCCAGGCTGGCTTGCAAGTCTGTGTCCACATTTTCTAGGAAAGTAAAGAACAAAACCAGTGAAGCTAATAACCTCTCCCAATTAAAACCAAAAGGGTGATTAGTTTGTTTCTTTGAGGATGGCTACAAACATACCTAAAACCATAAAAAAAAAAAAAAAATCAGTAACCACTAATCATGTTTCAGCAACTCTGACTTGATTGCTGTTCGGTGCTGTTTGGTATATTTGTTCTAAATAGGCTCCTTTAAAATTACACTGGGGAGGCTGAGGCAGGAGGATCCTTGCAGATTTGAGATCGGCCTGGGCTGTAAAGTGAACTCAAGGCCAGCCTGCACTGCATAGCCTCAAAAAATACAAAATACACTTAAAAAATAAATAAAATTGCACAGGTCTGGGGATTTAGCTCAGCTGTATAAGCGCCTGCCTTGCAAGCGTGAGGTCCTGAGTTCGATCCCCGGTACCATAAATAAATAAATATAATATAATATAATTGCACAAATATGATCTGAGGATATAATTCAGCAGCACAGACACTTGCCTGGCAAACACAAGGTCCTGAGTTCAATTCCTGGTACCGAAAAAAATTAATAAATAAAATTACACAAATAGGAGTGCCTATAATCCCAACACTCAAGAGGCTGAGGCAAGAAGATCGCCCTGAGTTTAAAAGCAGCCTGAGCCACACAGTGAGTTCAAAGCCACCCTGAACTACATAGCAAAATTCTGTCTCAATAAAATAAACAAGAGGGCTGGGGATTTAGCACAGTGGCTCAAGCGCTTGCCTGGTGAGTGTGAGGTTGTAAGTTCGAGCCCCTGTACCAAAAATAGATAAAAATGAAAAATAAAATTACACAAATATACAAAGACATAAAAATTTTAAATTAAAGCCGGGCAGCCCTATAATCCCAGCACACATGAAGCTGAGGCAAGAAGATTGGGCTACGTTGTAAGTTCAAAACGAGCCTGGACCACACAAGGAATTTAAGGAGGGCCTGGGCTACACAGTTTTTGAGATGCTGTCTCAAAAACAAACGAAAAACCGTAAATGGTGCCAGTTTCCTTTCTACTCTTTTGGTAACTTATGAATATTTGAAGATATACTTTCTTGGGCTGGGGATTTAGCTCAGCGGCATAAGCGCCTGCCTTGCAAGGACGTGGTCATGAGTTTGATCCCCAGTACCGATAAAAAAATAAATTTAAAAAAAATTTTTTAAAAGATATACTTTCTTCATAATCCATTTTGCTTCACTGCTTTGTATTTTATCATATGATACAGTATTCAGACAGTCCCCAATTTATAATGGACTTTTCAACTTCGCAACATGAGAGTGGAACCATTCAGTAGGAACTTGATTTTTTAAAAACATTTGTGATACTTGGGATTGAACCCAGGTTCTCCTACCCATACTAGGGAAGGTCTCCCATCACCAAGATATACCACTAGTCCCCCTCCTTTGGGCAGGGCAGGACTGAGGATTGAGCCCTTTAGTTTTTTTATTTTTGGTACCAGGAATTGAACTCAGGACCTTGTGCTTGCCAGGCAGACACTGTTCCAATGAGCTACATCCCCAGCCCCAGCCCTTTAGCTTGGAACCACATGCCCAGTCCTTTTGTCTTTTGAGACAGGGTCTCGCTATGCAGTTCAGGCTGGTCTTGAGCCCACTATGTAGAGCCCAGGCTGGTCTCGAATTCACAAGGATCCTCCTGCCTCAGCCTCCCAAGTGCTGGGATTACAGGCATGAGCCACCACGCCCCCGGCTTGCCCAGCCCTTTTTATTTTTGAGATAAGATGTTGCTAAATTGCATAGGCCGAGTTTGCCTTGCAGTCTCCTGCCCTGGCTTCCAAGAGTGCTAGGATTATAGGCTGCATCCCCACTCTTGGCTTTTATTTTATTCATCTTTGGGGGACAAAGTTTTGCTAAGTCATCCAGTTGCCTATACTGACCTCTAACTTGGGATCCTCATGCCTCAGCCTCTCACACTGTTAGGGGTGATAGATGGTCCCCTCCACACCAAACCTATACTTCAAATTGTGAATTCTACTCTTTACCCAGCCTAGCACTGCACTATTCCACACAGTCGTGATGTGGAGTCACAGCTCCCCAGCTGCCAATCCATCATGGGGGCGAACAACTGACTTTGCAGCATGCTTTTTACAAAATTATCATGTTTAGTTAGAGACATCAAATGCATCGTAAACATTTATAGCTGGGTGTGGTAGCACATGCCCGTAATCTCAGCATTCAGGAGGCTGAGGCAGAGCGATCACTGTGACTTCAAGGCCAGCCTAAACTGGGGCTAGGGATAAAGCTCAGCAAGCAGCATAGCACCTGCCTGGCAAGTACAAGGTCATGAGTTTGATTCCCAGTACCAAAAAAAAGGAAAAAAAAAGGCCAGCCTAAACTGCATAGCAAGACCCTGTCTCTAAATAAGTACAATAAAAGACAAAAAATGTTTATATTCAACTAAAATGAGTTTATTGGGAGACAATCCCATCTGTTTTCCCCATCCTAAATTGAGGAACATTTACACCTACACAAGTACCTAACAGCAAAACACTGGAACCAACCCGAGCTCTCCCAGTCAGCTGTGATGCATCATGACAGGCACATGTGCACAAAGGACACAGCGAGTACAGACCCTACACATCACCCTCCAAGTGCCTGGGACACATTCCACCGCACAACAGCTGTTAGAACACCTTTAGTTTAACATCTTTGCCACTAACTGGTAACTATATCTGCCAAACCAAGCCTGGAGTAATGTTGCACACCTCTTATCCCAGCTACTTGGGAGGCTGAGGCAGGAGGATCTTAAATCAAGCCATAAGCCTGTGCAATCTAGCATAATAAAAATAAAAGAGGTTGGGCATGGCGGCGCAGGCCTGTAATCCTAGCACTCGGGAGGCTGAGACAGGAGGAACGTCATACCAGGCCAGCCTGGGCTAACATAAGCGAGTTCAAGGCAAGCAGCCTGCAGTATATAGTGAGACCCTGTCTCAGAGAGAGAGAAAGAGAGACAGACACAGAGACAGAGGAACCAAGCAAGCCACAAAGAACTAAAAATGAAATGAAAGGGGCTAGGACTGTAACTCAGGACCGAGCCAATGAGCAAAAACGTTATTTCATTCCTGTTTTTTTTGTTATATTCCCATAATTACTAGGTAAAGTTTTGTTTTATCCACACAGACAGCCAACTGTCCTGACACTAAGCGCCTAGCTTTCCCTTTCTGAATGGGAATAACCTCTATTAATCACGTCACTCATATTTAAATTCCCACTTCCCACTTTAAAGTCTTGAGCATTACTATATGATTACCCAATACTATAGCTAGTGCTTAATTCAGTCACTGATTGGTGAAATCTCAAAAAGCACACATCCTTAAAGAAACCCCCTCATGGCAAGAGGATTTCTTAAATCAAGAGTATGAGGAAAAAAAAAAAAGGGAGTTTGAGGCCAGCTAGGGCAACATAGTAAACCCTGTTTAAAAAAAAAAAGCTGGGTGTGGTGGCACAAGGCTATAATCCCAGCACTTTGGGAGGCTGAAACGAGAGGAGCACAAGTTCAAACCCAGCTGGGGCAAATTAGTAACACAAAATATTTACCAGGCACAGTAGCGTACACCTGTAAACCCAGCACTCGGGAGCCTGAGCCAGTGCATCGCAATGAGTCAGGGCCATCTTGGGCTACATAGAGAGACTCTAATGTCTCGAAAAAAAAAAAAAATTTTTTTTTTTAAATGCTGGCTTGGCGATGCACACCTGTAATCCCAGGAAGGCTGAGGCAGGAGGATCACCACAAATTTGAGGCCAGTGTGGGAGACAAAGTGAGTTCAAGGCCAACCTACGCTGCATAGTTAAACCCTCTCTCAAAACTACACACACAAATGGGGAATAGGGGGTGGAATGGGGACTAGGAATAGCTCCTGAGATTCAGAAGGCGTCACGAATGGGCTGCCCTGAAGCTTTAAAATTCTTATCCTGTATTGATTGGTTTAAAGAATGCTCTTAGGCTAGGACACAGCTTGGTGGTAGAGAGCTTAGTATGTGTAAGGTCCTGGACTTTTTTTCTTTTAAACTTAAAAGAAAAAGTCGTTGTGAGTCCGTGCCATTTGCAGACTGTGAGGGAGAACAAAAAGTCAGAAAGAAGCTAAGACCTCCCGTGAGTCGGCGCCAGGCGCAGGCTGACTAGGACAAAGCCAGATGCCAGCCCTTCTGGCAAGCAGGCAGCGAGACAAAGAAGAGCCAACGTTTCCCCCTCCCACCCCCCAGTAAATGACCGGCTGATGCAGAGAAACACTGGCTGTGATGATAGCTAATGAGGTAAAATACAGCTTAATGCTTGCAGTGTTTCGTGTTTCACTGACTTTGCAGGTCTAAAGCTGGTAGAGTGATCAGAGGTTAACAACACGCAATGTAGAATCCATGGGGGAATCTCCAGCTGAAGCTGGTGGCCACTGTTAACTCCCTATTATCTTGCTTTAAAATCCTGTATCATTCTCACTGTTTTATTTGGTTGGGTTTTATTCTGTTTTATCTTGTTTGATTTTGTTGTATCTGAAGGCATAAGCAGCTATTTCAAAGGTAGGAAAGATATATTGGGGCTGGGGATTTCGCTCAGCTGCATAAGCGCCTGCTTTGTAAGCATTCGGTCACGAGTTCAATCCCCAGTACCGATAAAAAAAAAAAAAAAAGGAAAAGAAAAAAAGAAAGATATATTATGGTAGCTGGTTTGGATTTACTATTGTCTGGAAATTTTGAAGTCCTGGGTTGCATTCATTGTTTTGATTTTACTGGTTCTGTTCTGTTTTGTTTGATTTTGCTATGTCTGAGTATGGATGGCAATTTTGAAGATGGCAAGAGGCATTGTGATGGTTGTTGATTTCCTATTGTCTTATTTTGAAATCCCACGTAACTTACACTGTCCTGTTTTGATTGCCTTTATTCTGTCCCGTCCCCTGGTTTTATTTTCTTTAAAATCAAATAAAGAAAAAAAAAAGAGAGAGAGAGAATACAAACAGTGAACTCAGCCTGAATAACTTATTTCACATTGTTTCATTTCTGCCGCAAGACATGGCCTTGATTCATAAACACTCACGATCTAACTCAATTCCCCTTCGGCTTGCTGGATAAAGCACTTAATGGTTACTGTGAAGAACACCAAATTGCCCCCACGACTCTACTGCTGTAGTTAATCTTCATAAAACCCTCATCAGATGAATCAAGCTCCTTCCTTCCAATTCTAAAACTCTTACATCATTAACATAAATGTTTTTTCACAATAGAAAACAACACACCAAAAAAGAAAAGGAAATTAAAGCACCTATGGATACCAAGGAGCAGCAAAAGGCCTCCATTCAATGTGTTAGGTCGGAACTTCTCAGACCAAAAAGGAAAGTCCATTTATTACCGTACTGTGATACTTTTATAGCAGTGTGATAGGAAATGCCTGAGTCTCTTCAATCCAATAGCTTTTTTTTTCCCAATAATTTTAAAAGATGAGGCTTTAGAGGACAATGCTTCTACCAAAATGAACATTTGATTGACTGATGGACTGTGGTGCTGGGAAATTGAACTCAGGGCCTGCAGCATCAAATAGGCATTTTAAACTGGGTATTGAGATGCACAGTAACCACAGCACACTAGGAAGCTAAGGCAGGAGGGTCACAAATTTAAGCCCAGCCCAGTCAATTTAGCAAGACCCTGTCTTAAAATAAAAAGGTCTGGGATGTAGCTCAGTGCGAAAGCTTGGTGGTTGGTCTCCAGTGCTACAAAAGGGCAGGAGACATTTTTACATACATGACTTGGCTGGATTCTTTGGGTTCTTTTTCTTTTGTTTTCTTTCTTTTCTTTTGGTCTTTCCTCTTTAGAGCATCAATAAGATAAATTAACAAAGACACTTATGTCTGAACAGAAAAAAATTATTCACTGTAAGCTTCAAAGAATCAAGAGGATAAGGATAAAAATGGAGCACTGTCTAAACTGCTAGAAGGCTGGGAAACTGATCGCCTGAACCTCCCAGACTCAGCTACATCCACAGCTGTTTCCCAGTAGCTCCCACCTTCTCAGAGATTCCCTGAGATTGCAGTTCAAAATCCTCCATACAGGCATTCCCAGGTTTAATCACCCAAAAGGCCAAGGCAATGTCTTTTTTTTTTTTTTTTTTTTGTCTTTTTGAGACAGGGTCTGGCTATGAAGTTCAGACTGGCCTTGGGTTCACAAGGCCTTAATTCATAAACTTCATAAAGGCCTTTGAATTTGCAAAGATCCTCCGGCCTCAGCCTCCCATGTGCTGGGATTACAGGAGTGCAGGACCACACCAGGCAGGAATGTCCTTTATATGCAAACCTGCTCCTGTTTTAAGGTGATTACAGTGTGTTCCTTGTACAACAGAATTATAGGCCTACACCACCCCATCTGGCTCTGATAAGCATGAGAGAGAGAGAGAGAGAGAGAGAGAGAGAGAGAGAGAGAGAGAGAGAGAGAGAGAGAAAGCTTGTCATGGTTGCTGACACCTGAAATCCCACAGGCTGAGGCAGGAGAACTGCTGCAAGCTGGAGACCAGCCTGGGCTACATAGTGAGTTCAAGGTCTACATAATGAAACCTGGTCTCAAAAGACCACAAAAAATATAATAAATTCACTGGGCAAGATGGCAGGGTGCTAAGCAGCAGAGAAGGTGCCTCTTGGAGAGTCATCGTCCAGATGCTGGAACATAGCAACGTGAGGACAAGAAGGAGGAAAGTGGATGCTTCCTGGTCCCAGGAAGAATCTGAAGGAGGAAAGTGGATGCTTCCTGGTCCCAGGAAGAATCTGAAGCATGAACTGAAGCCCATGGAGAAAATGGAGAAACTCCAGGGGCCAAAGATTTAGCTCAGCTGCACAAGAACTTGCCTGGTGAGGTTGTAAGTTTGATCCCCATACAAAAAAAACCAAAAGAGACAGAGAAAAGTGGTAGCACCTTGTCCCTAAGATGAGACTCACCGTGTGAGAGGAGCAGTTTGAACTGCAGACACACAGCAACGGTGACAGTTCATGACGCGAGAAGCCTCTGCAGAGAGAGGCAGCAGTGCGGGGGAACAATGGACATGAAGGACTACACGGGCTGGCAGGGAGTAAAAGGGGCTCAGTCTTCTGAGGGAGACAGCAACTGGCCTGGAGCCATCCTGGAGACCCGCTAGCTGGGATCACAACTCAGAACAGTGGCTGGATCCACATAGCGGCTCCCAGCAGGGCTCAGACCGGAGAAAGCAGCTCAGAAGGCGCTGAGCCAAATGCCGCTGACTGGTCTCCACCAGAAAGTGCAGGCTTTCTGAGATTACCCACTACGCAGCCAAAAAGCTACTGCTGCCTTACTGAAATAGATCCGCACAGATCAGGGCTCTTTTCCCAGACTGTCCGCCAGTGAAAGCAGAGACAAAATTGGATATACCAGGAAGCGGACTTTTTTTTCCTTCTCCTTCATCTCTCTCACATTTGTTTTTTATATGTGCTGCCGAAGTGAACACTCTCACATTTGTTTTTAGTTTTTTTTTTCTTTTTTCTCTGTCTCCTTAATTATTTGATCTTGTTTTTATTAAGTGGGACTCTGGTTCCTAGCCTCTCTGTGGTTGTGGTTCTGTTCTGTTCATCTCTTCCTTCACTCTTTCCCTCCAGTCTTCTACACCAGTTCCCCAAAGTTAGCATGATCCCCTCCTTGATCCTCCAACCATAGTTCTAATTTCTTCCACTTCTTCCAATTCTCCATTTTCTCCTTAAACTATTTTAAATTTTAAGCCCCAAGGGCAAAATTCACATATCTATAATTGGCATATCATTGTATAGTGCAAATAATTTTCTGGTTTTATATTTTGTTATAGAACCACAAATCTAGTTCATATGGTTAAAAGAGGCAAATTAAGGGTTAGCTCAGTTAGTCATTTCCTAGGATGGGTTTGATGTTCTTGGTATCACTATAGACAAAATGGATATAATTGTACTAAACAGCTGTTGGTCCTGGTATTCCAGGACAGCGATTGACTAAGAGTCACAGAAAATACTGTGCCAAAGAACCAGGGACTGGGCCAAACAAGCAACAAATTCTCATCTCCAACAAAATGAAGTATGATACTCCAGTAGACACAAAACCCAAGAACCAGTTACACCTGCACAGAAGTCATCATCACCTAAGGACCCTAAATACTGGCAACAAAGCAGCCCATCATAGGTAATTTACAAGCATCACCCCAAGAATTAAACTAAAAAATAAGAGAAAAGAAAAAGAAAATACACTTAAACAAAATGCAACCCCAGATATCCAGCTCACCAACAGCAAGCACATCCAAGAGGCAATAAGGTGAGACAATCCGAGTCTACCAGACCTCTCTGAAGTAGTAATAACAAAGCAATTGACAGGCTGTGGAAAAAATGAAATTAGAAATAATCTCTCAAATAACTACAGAGAGGGTCCAAAATAAAGACAATGCTTAGTGCTGCTAGAGCAGATACAGACAAAAACATAGAGCTTAAGAAAATTATGTAAGCTCAGCACAGACAAGAAATGGAAGGCATAAAGCAAATTCAAGCAGATATCCAAGAGAATAAAAATTCCACTGAGGGCCAGGAACTTAGCTCTGCAGCATAAGCATCTGCCTGACCAGGTGCCAGGTCCTGAGTTCAATCTCCAGTACCCAAAAAAAAAAAAAAAAAATCCATTGAAAATATTCGAAGCAGATTAGGCCCATGTGAGGACAGGATTTCAAATACTTAAGACAGGCTTGCCGTTAGTGACCAGGGAAAAAAAAGATTTCTCAAAAATAGCAAGGGACCATGAGAAATCAATCCAGCAGGGGCTAGATGAGACAAACAAGAATTTAAGATTGATTGGGGCCAATCAAAAGCAGGAGATACCACAAATGATATTTAAAAATGTTTACAGATAATCATGGCAGAAAACTTCCCTGGCAGACAAAAAGAACTTGACGTACAAAAAGTGAGGCATATAGGACTCTAATAAGCCAAGACCAAAAAAAAAAAAAAAAAAATCTACAGCCAGGCATATCACAGTCAAGATTCCAAAAATTCAACTCAAGAATACAATCTTAGGGGAAAGAAACAAATCACCTACAAAGGAAAGCCCATCAGAATCACAGCTGACCTAGCAAGAACTCTCAAGTCAAGGAGAGATTGGAATGAAGTACTCCAAGCTCTAAAGGAAAACAACATTCAACCCAGATTGCTGTATCCTACAAAACTATGTTTCAAAATTGATGGAGAAATAAGAAACTTCCATGACAAAGAACAGTTGAGGAAATTTACAACCAGCTCTCCAAAATGTTCTGAAGGACATTCTAGATAGAGATAATAAGGACTACAGCTCAGTGAACTCCAGCAGAAGGAATCTAGGAAGGCAAACAATTAGAGGGAAGGAAAAAAAGGGAGAGCCAATAACAGGAAAATAACACAACAAGGATAAGTCGATGCACTTCAGTTACAATCATCAATGTTAATGGTCCTAACTCACCAGTCAAAACAGACTAGCAGAATGGATCAAGAAGCAAGATCCAACAATATGCTGCAACAAGAAACACATTTAATTCAAAAAGAAATTCATACACTGAAAGTCAAAGGGTCGAAAACAATACTCCATGTGACAGGAACCCAGAAAAAACCAGGGGTAGCTATTCTATTTGCAGACAAAGTGAATTTCAAGCCAGGACTCATTAAGAGAGATAAAGAAAGTCACTACATCCTTGTAAAGGGAACAATCCAAGAGGAAGAGAAAACAATCATAAATATATATGCAACAAATACCAGTGCACCCAACTATGTAAAAACAATTACTAACGGACATGAAAAATCAAATAAGCCCTAGTATGATTATATTGGGAGATCTCAGTATCCTACTGTCACAAAAAGACAGATCAACTAGACAAAAAAATCAATAATGAAATATTAGAACTGAACCAAACTTTTGAGCAAACAGACTTAGTAAATGTCTATACAGTGTTCTACCCCACAACATCAGAATACACATTTTTCTCAGCTGGGCATGGAACTTCCTCCAAAATAGACCACACACTGGTTCATAGAACATGCTTAAGTAAATGTAAACGAATTGAAATTATCCCATGCATATTATCAAATCACAGTGCACTGAATTTGGAAATCCACTGCAAAGAAACCACAAGAACTTCATAAACACATGGAAATTAAATAGCACCCTCCAGAACAACCAATGGATCATAGATGAAATTAAGAAACTGGACAACTTTTATAGCTGATTGATAATGACAATGCAGCATACCATACCTTATGGAACACAATGAAAGCAGTCCTAAGAGGAAAATTTATAGCATAAATAAATAACCCATATCAGGAAAACAGAAGAGCAGGTTAAGCTAAAAGCTCATACAAGGGAAGAAATTATAACGATCAAAGCACTGGAAATTAATGCACTGGAAACCAAAAACACAATACAAAGAATCAATGAATCAAGGAGTTGATCCTACGAAAGATTAAATAAAATCAACAAACCCTTATCCAACCTTACTGAAAAAAGGAAAGAAAATACATAAATCCATGTGATTAGTAATAAAAAGAATGAATTCACAACAAACCCTACATAAATCCAGAAGAGCATCTGTACCTACTTTGAAAACTTGTATTATGACAAGATCAAAAATACAGAAGAAATGGACAGATTCCTAGGTACATATGAATTACCAAAGCTGAATCAAGAAGATATAAACATCCTAAATAAACCAGTATCAATGAAATTGAAAATGGAGTTAAAAACCTTTCAAAATGAAAAGCCCAAGTCCAGACAAATTCACTACTGAATTCTATAAGAAATTTAGTGAAGACCTAACACCACTACTTCTCAAACTCTTTAATGAAATTGAAAGAGAAGCAAAACTCCCTAATTCATTCCTGGGAGCAAGCTCTGATTTCCAACCAAAGAAGGACCCAACTAAGAAAGAGAATTATAGGCCAATCTCCCTAATGAACATAGATCCAAATTTCCTCAGTAAGATACTGGCAAACAGACTGCAGCAAATTATCAAAGAGATTGTACACCATGATCAAGTGGGATTCATTCCAGGAATGCAAGGATGGTTCAACATACATATACCCATAAATGTAATACACCATATTAATGGAGCCAAAGACAGGGCCAGGGATTTAGCTCAATGCCATAAGCACCTGCCTTGCAAGTGCACGGTCATAAGTTTGATCCCAGATATAAAAAAAAAAAAAAACAGAGCCAAAGCAAAAGTCATATCATCTTAACAGATGCAAAAAAAGCTTTTGATAAAGTCCAGCACCCACTCATGATAAAAATCCTACAGAAAATTGGAATAGATGGTCTTTATCTTAATCTGATAAAAGCCATCTATGACAAACCAATAGCCAACATCTTACTAAATGGACAAAAACTGAAAGCTTTCTCTCTAAAATCAAGAACAAGACAAGGATGTCTACGGACTTCACTCTTATTCCACATAGTTCTGGATACATTAGCCAGTGCAACTAGACAAGAGAAAAAAATGACAGGAATAAGGATAGGAAAGGAAGAAGTTACATTATCATTCTTTATGGATGATATGATATTCTACATAGAACACCCCCCAAAACTCCACCAAAATACTTCTAGATTTAATAAGCAAAATCAGCAGAGTAGCTGGATACAAAGTCAACACTTAAAAATCAATAGCATTCCTGCACACAAATAAAAAACTCACTAAGAGACAAATTAGGAAAACATCACCTTTCACAATAGCATCCAAATAAATGAAATATCCAAGAATCACTGTAATGAAGGAAGTAAAATACCTTTGCATTGGAAACTACAATGCTCTGAAAAGATCTAAGAGGGTATCAGAAAAAAAAATTTTTTTTTATTTTTTGGTGCCGGGGATCAAACTCAAGACCTTACATTGGCCAAGCAGGCACTTAGGCCACTGAGCTAAAGCCCCAGCCCCTTATCAGAAAACAGAATGATATCCCTTGTTCTTGGGTAGAAAGAACTCATGTAGTGAAAATGGCCATACTTCCAAAGCCATTATACAGATTCAATGCAATTCCAATCAAAATTCCAATAGTATATCTCACAGAATTAGAGAAAACAATCCTAAAATTCATCTGGAGCCAAAAGAGACCTAGAATAGCAAAGGCAATCCTGGGCAACAAAGACAAGACACAGGGCATCACAATCCCTAACTTAAAATTATACTATAAAGCTACTGTGATAAAAATAGCATGGTACTGGCAAAAAATAACAGACCCAAAGATCAGCGGAATAGATTAGAAGATGCAAAAACAACTCCAGACACACTAAGCCACCTTATCTTTGACAAAGATGCCAAACACATTCACTGAAAGAAAGATAGCTTCTTTAATAAATGGTGCTGGAAAAACTGACTTTTCACATGCCAAAGATTAAATTTGGACCCGTATCTTTCACCATGCACCAAACTAAACTCATAATGAAGCCAAAGATCTAAATATTAAAACAGAAACAATAAATCTGCTGAAGGACAGAGTAGGTAAAACTCTTGAAGACATTAGTGTAGGCAGACTTTATGAACAAAACCCCAATTGCACAGAATTATCACAAAGAATCAACCACTGGAATCCCATCTTATTAAAATCTTTTGCACAGCAAGAAGAACAACCAACAGAGTGAAGTAACAGCCCACAATGTTGGAGAAAATATTTACCAGCTGTTCCTCAAAGGATTACTATTGATAACATATAAAGAACTCAAAAAAACTTACTTCCCCAGATTTAAAGACCCAATCCAAAAATGGGTAGCTAAGACAAATACACACTTCTCACTTCTGAGATGAAGGAACACAAACAACAAATAAATATGTGAAAAAATGTTCAACACCAGTGGTCTTTTGAGAGATGCAAGTTTAAACACCACCAAGATTCCACTTCACCCCAGAAAGAATGGCTAGTATCAAAAAATAAATCAATAACAAATGCTGGAGGGGCTGTGGGGAAAAAGGAACCTTCTCCAATGTTGGTAGGAAAGCAGGCTGGTGCAACCACTGTGAAAATCAGTGTGGAGATTCCTCAAAAAACTAGGTTTGGATGTGTCATTTGATCCAACTATTGCCCTCGTGGAAATCTTCCCAGAATTAAAAGCATCACACCACAGTGATATTTGTGCACCCATGCTTAGAGCAACACAATTTGTAATAGCTAGATCTTGGAAACAACCTAAATGCCCATCAATTGAGGAATGAATAAAAAAGACTTGGCATTTTTCTACAATGGAGTACTACTCAGCCACAAAGAATGATAAATTTGAGATTTTTAGAAGTAAATGAATACAACTTGAGACTATACTTATAAGTGAAATACATCCAATATGCATGTATAAATATTGTATCATTACTAGCATGAGAAGCTGAAAGAAACTCTACATATATATAAAAGATAGTTAAGATAGTTATACTACTTCTCCGAGCTCACTGAAGAGAAAGTTTATGCTAGTATTATTCAGACAATTAAATGTAGAGGTCTTGTACTCTGAGTAACTGATTTGAAGATAACTATACACAGCATGTACATTCCATTGTTATCCCCTAATTATTGTGTTTTGAAATTTTATGTTTTTTCTTTTTAAAACAAAACCAAAACAGTTTAAAAAGAGAGAGAGAAAAGGCAGCCACCATCCCAACACTTGGGAGGAGGCTGGTTTCAAGGTCAGCCTGGACTACAGACAGACCTTGTGTTTCAAGAAAAACAAAAAGTAAAATAACAATAAAAGGAAAAAAAAGCGTACTATTCAATGTGCTATTTAGCTGAAGAAGCTATAACAATCCAAGAAAGAAAGGGTGGGACAGGAAAGAGAATCATGAATTATTAGGCCTGAAGACTGTTTTAATCAGCACTTCTCCAGGCTTCATGTATATTTTCTTATTTTGTTTTTTTTGGTGGTGCTAGGGGTTGAATTGAAGGCCTTGTACATGCTAGACAAGTGCTCTACCACTGGATTACTATCTCCCTAGCTCTCCCTCTATTTTTAATTATATCCATTGGCCCAAATCAGGTTAGCTGATTCTGGGGCTGGGGCTAGAGTGGGTGCCTAGCATGTATAAGAGCTTACCCCATCAAAAATAATTTAAAAAGCTAACTCTGCTAAGTATGTCTAGTAGTAGAAGTATTCAGAGATGAAAAGCAGGAAACTAAAAAGTCTAGGTTTTGCCAGGTGTGGTGGGGCAAACCTGCAATCCCAGCACTTCAGAGGCTGAGGCAAGAGGATCTCATTGAGTTCACTGCCAGCCTGGGCTACATAAGTGAGTTTAAGGCCACTACACTGCACTACAGAGTGAGACCATGTCTCAAAAAACAAACAAACAAACAAAAAACAAAAATCTAGATTTTACTTCCAGAACCATCTTTCCAAATGGCACAAACAGCCACGCATGGTAGCACATGCCTATAATCCCAGCACTCCCAAGACTGAGGCCAGAGGATCAACAAGAGTTCAAAGCCAGCCCGGACTACACAGTGAGACCCAGTCTCAAAAAGGAAAAAAAAAAAAAAAAACACAAACAGGCCACACACACTAACTACATCTTCAGCCAGGTGAAAAAGTGATCAGTAAAGAGAGTTTGAGAGGGCAGAAGAACTGCATTCTTACCCAGTTGCCACCATAAAATGGGAGCGCCAGGCAAAGCGCCGAGGAAGCAGCCCACGCACCGGGCCCCTGACTGCTACCGCCAGCGCTCTGAGGTACTGGCTCACCCCCATCAGCGAGTGACCGGTACTCGTTAAAAGAAGGGTTAATGGACACTTCAAAGATCTAGAATAATTAAGTAAATGATTATAGCTTGTTTCCACCTATAATTGGTTATATGCATGGCCAACTGGAAATGTATCTGCCCCTAACATGATCACTTACAAAATCACCGGCAGGTGAACTGATGTTTTGCTTACTAAGCACCTTGGTATTTTATTTTAGTTTATTTATTTACTTATTGGTTCTGGGAATCTGCACTTGCCATGCAGGTGCTTATGCCACTGAGCTACAGCCCCAGCAAGCACCTCAGTATTAAATCAAGTGAACTTGGTAAATTCAGAGCTACGAGCTGGGCCTGAACTGACAGATCCTCTTATTAAAAAGCTCTCAGTAAATATAATAAATATTGACCTGATTAAAGTATGTATACTGTCAATAGATTCCCCAGTTTTTTTCTTTTTAGTACATTTCTACCATTCATCTCATTGTTGGTAGATTAAAAATGTAGCTATGCTTTTGAACTTTCTAGTTGCGTTTTTCTTTTCCCTCTACCCAGAGTATGCTGGCACTGGAGGCTCAGCCAGGGCTCTTTCCTCACGACATGACTGGAATCGAAATTTAGGTCTGCTCTGAAGCATTTACACAACCAGCAATTCAGTCTTCAGAAATACTCACCATGAATGTCACCTTCTCCCTGGAAAAGAAAAAAAATTTTTTAATTTACTTCCTATTTTAACTTCCAACACACAAAACAGTTGGAGTTGATGGGCTGATACCTAGATGGAATCAAATGAGAAATTCCATTCTGATGCAACCATTAAGGAGCAGGTGGCAACCTTCACTCAACTGAAGGCAATATGCAACATTCTGCACAAAAACTGCCCCGTCTCTGATGAGTGTGATCAGCATGCACGTATAGCTAAAATGTACCAGTAAAAATCTGATAAGAAAATTTTTTAAAAATTGCCCAGTCTCCGTGACACCGAACACACACATGTGCATACCCACACTTGCACGAGCATACACACTTGACATTTACTCTGATGACCTAAAGCCAACTAGCATGTCAGAGGCTCTGCCATCAGAACGGGAAACTGAAAATCTATCATCTGCCTTCTCTCCTTCCTCCTTCCCTAGCTGCTGAAGCCCCCTGCAAGCTCCAGATCTCCCCTGACAGCTGTCCTCACCCTAGGCAGCTTTTGCTCCTCTGTGCTGTAAGGTCCATAGTCAGGACCACGTCCTCCTGGGCGAGGTCTTTATGTACCTACACTATGAGGCTTAACAGCAGTCCTCCTCTGCAGAGAGTCCTAAGAATAACGCCAGTAGCTGGGCATGGCGCTGCAGGTCGGGAACCCCAGAACTCTGGCAGCTACAGCAGGAGAATGAGAATTTCGAGTCCAGCCTGGCCTGGCCAACTTATTGTCTCCCAATTAGAAAATTAAAAATGAGCTGGCTCATGGGGCTCAATAGGAAGGCCTGGCTTCAATCCTCAGAACCACTGGTGGTACAGTCTCCTAGTGTTCAACTCAAGAAATGTTTGCACACTGCTGAAACAGTCCTTAACTCAGAATGGTATTCTAATGAGATAAAGAGGAAGTTAGTATGAGCCAGCAGTCTCCAAAGTCACTACTGAAGGACCTGAGATTAATCCTAATGGCAAGAGACATCTGAGTGGATCAGGACACAGAGCAAACTCACTTCTCTGACTTTACTGTCTACTTACAATGCTACTGTCACCAAGATGGCCCAGTCTCTTTCCTAACTGCTGTTTTGTGAGATGCCAGTTGCAGAGCTGAAACTTTCAGTAAACAAGGGGAAGTTTGATTTCTGAACCCTCGGCCCGTCTGTCTTTCCTGCTGACCTTCAGATCGAAGAAGTCTCCAGGGCTTCCTTCTGAGGAGTTCCTTCTCTGGGGCCCAGATGACGCCAAGTCTTCCCTGCCTCCACTAGACTTGGCACCTAGAAACACCAGACATACTTTGTTGAGGAATAAAATATAAGACCTAAAGTAAAACACTTAGTTACCTATCACGGATGGCGGAAACCATCTCAGCTAACAGTTTAAACATTCCACAAGAGGGATTAAACATCCCACTCTTTTGCTTTTTTTTTTTTTTTTTTTTGAGATAGGGTCTCGCTATACAGTTCAGGCTGGCCTTGAGCTCACTTTGTAGCCCAGGCTGGTCTCGAACTCCCAAGGATCCTCCTGCCTCAGCCTCCAGAGAACTGGGATTACAGGCATGAGCCACCATGCCCGGCAAATATCCCACTCTTACTTCAGTCCCTATGCTGGTCCATCCCATAGAATCTCAATACTTCCCATTTCTTTCTTATCATGTTAAGCATGAATGATTGTTCATTACCCTCAAGCTGGATACAGCACACATGTCTATAATCTTAGCTATTCAGGAAGATGAAGCAGAATTCAAAGTTCAAGGCCAGCAGGGCAATTCAGTGAGAATTTGTCTCATGATCAAAAGAGGGTGGGGAGGTAGCTGATGATAAAACACCCATATTTTAATCCTCAGTAGCAAAAACAAAACAAACAAAAAGCTCATATCCTGGTTGGCATATGCCTGCAATCCCAGCACTCCGTAGGCTGAGGCAAGAGGATCTTGAATTTGAGTCTAGCTTTAATTATGTAGTGAGACCCTGTCTCAAAAAAAAAAAAAAAACAACAAGTTAAAACCTAAGCTGGGGTCATGCCTTGGAACAGTGATCATACCTGCCGACTTGGCCCAAGAAGGGGGATTTTCTTCAGGTGTCCCGAAGATGCTGGAGGCCATCTTGTTCTTCCTCACAGGCTGTTCTGTGGGTTCATCAAAGCCTAATGAAAAATTGGATCCACCACCTGGAGGCCGCAAAACCCTAGAGACAATAGCAAATCAATAATTTTAAATTCTACCAAAATACATTTTCCTGCCATTTCCCTCACCCATTCATTCCCACCCTCAGTCCCAAAAAGAGCTGCTAATGTGAAAAAAGAATTGACTCTGGTATAAACTCAGCTTGGGAGGCTGAGACACCAAATAGTGCTATGTCATTATTTGTAGTACGACAGGCTGGTGTGTCCCTTTAAGAAACAGTAAAACATTTATGCCAGGCATGGCGGCACACGCCTGCAATTCCAGCAGTTGGGATGCTGAGACAAGAGGGCTGGCATGAGCTCCAGCCAGCCTAGGCTATGTAGCAAGACCCTGTCTCAAAAAACACTAAAAAAAAAAAAAAAAAAAAAAAAAGAAAGAAAGAAACAGTAAATGGTTTAATGGAAACTGGCCTACTGGACTTGGCTGAATATATCAACAAAGATATTTGGAAGTCCCAGGATGAATGTAGTCAAATGTGCTGTCAACACGGACTAACTGCCAAGCATGGTGCATAGGCCTGAAATCCCAGCACTCAGGAGGCTGAGGCAGGAGCATCACTGAGTTCAAGGCCAGCCTGAACTACATAGTGAGACTCTGTCTCAAAAAAATAGCTTTTTGCTGTTGACATTGTTGTTTTCTTAGACTAGCAAATAAGTGCTTTTTTTGGTTAGTTGGTTGGCTGGTTGGTTGGTTTTCAAGACAGGATTTTGTTATGTAGTCCAGGCTAGCCTTAAATTATGTACCTCAGGAGGCGTTGAGCTAGCTCATCAGGATCAACTCTTGTCTCAGTCTCTCAAGTGCTGGGATTGCATGTGCCATTGTACCCAGCTGAATACAATCAAGAGGGTATAGTTTATTGGAGTGTAAAATATTTTCTAAAAAGCTGCCTTAGCACTATAGTATGAGAGGATAAATTTGTGCAAATTTTCTAAAGACATGTAACTGGGAGGGCAAAATGGAACTTTGAAAGTAAATTTTTTTTCGTTTAGAGATAAGGGACTTCTCTAAACTTCCTCAACCTTTTGCTCAACCCAGATAAATAGAATACACAGAAATCATAGCAGGAGGTCAAAGTCCAGTTTCACTTCCTTAGAAAAGGCAGGGAGAACTCTGGCCCAGGTAGGGAAGAACAGGCCTGAAAGCCTCTGCTGCTCCATTGTGTCCCATGTCCCACTATTCTCTGCTAAGGAAAAAACCCCAAGACACCTGTACACAGTGAGAGGGTGATTCAGGTGATGAGGACTCTCCACCTCCCTGGAGCTAGCTTTCTTTTCCTTTTGTTGAGATAGGGTTCCACTATGTAGTTTGGCCTGGAATTTGCAGGGATCCTCCTGGCTCAGCCTCTCGAGCACTGAGATTACAAGCATGGACTGCCATGCTCAAAGAGCTAGCTTTTAATAAATCCTTTCTCCTTTTTGGGGGGAGACAAAGTCTCATTATGTAGTGCCTCAGACTGGCCTCAAAGTTCTGCCTCAGTCTCCAGAGTGTTGGGACAAAAGGTACACACCAGGTTCTTCCTTTCTGGCAAAATAAGTGGCCTCCTTTGATTTGATCATCAGTTAACAAATGACCCTGACAGTATCCACCTAAGTGGCCAGAAGCACATAATTTGAGAAGTTGCATAACTCTCTATGCCTCAGTTTTCTCCTCTATCAAATAAGAATATCGGTATCTGTCTCTTATGAGTATTATTATAAGAATATCATATAGAATCTGGAACATGGCAATCATGTACATTAGCCATTATTATAACCAAATAAATGTCACCATGATGCTATTCACGGTTCCTTCTCAGGGATGGGAGACTGAACCCAGGAAGCACTGGGCTATATCTACACCCACATTGCTAATCTTTTCATTTCTGCATTTTGAAACAAAGTGTCACTAAGGTGCCCCAGGCTCGCCTTGAATTTAGGATCCTCCCGCTTCAGCCTCTACAGTAGCTGTTATTAGAGCATGTAAAACCACACAACTCACCTTGTCTCCTTCATACACCATATTTTTCTGTATCGCTATTAACTCTAAAATTCTTTTAAAAACTGCTTCTGAGATTTAGAAATTCCTGCCAATGTTTCTTTTGACAATACTTCTTTTCCCACTGTCCACCCTGATAGGTGTGATTACACATTCACCTGTGTCCATTCTGGACCCCCAGTCAGAAACCCTGGCTCCTATAGCCTGGCAACGGTCCCCAACACTGCCCTTCATCGGACTCACACATTGTCCATTCCCACCTTTAGTGGTGGCCCCTGTCCTGTCCTGCCCCCTTCTGCACCAGGATCCATAGTCCAGCAGAAACTGAAAACCACGCAAATGCTGCCCTCCAGCAATACAGCCTCTTTTCAAACAGACCACTGCAGCTCCAACCACCCTGTCCAGCAGTTGGGCCTGGCACTTTCTGCACGGTGCCCAGGTTTATCTCTACCTCCTCCCTTCACTGCCCAGTCCAACTCCTCCAGCTGCTCCCAGAGCTGGAGAGTAACAGTCCGGCCTGCCAGGAGGACAGGGCAGGACACTCCCTTCCCCCAGGAGTCGCCAACTCTCCATCAAGGGCCAGATGGTGAAGTTCTGGCTCTGTGGATTGAGTCTTCTGAACTACTGCCTGCTGCGCAGCACACAAAGGCAACCACAGACAATACGACACCGAGTATGCCTGTGACCAGCAACATCTTATACGCCAGCTGGGCATGGACACTGAATTTTAATTTTATTTTCATGTAATTTTCATAAAACAGGAAGCTGTGTTTCTCAACCATTTATCAATGTAAAAATCATTTATAGTTCAGGGATTCTCCAAAAAACTAAAGCTGAATCTTGCCCAAAGGTTAGAGTTTGCTGAACCCTGCTTGGGGCAGTTCACCAACCTCTTGTCAGGGCACTCAGTAAGTGCCCTGAATTAGTGAGTGAATAGAGCTTGAATCCAAACCCTCAGCACTTGGCAGTCACCTTACAAATGCTTGGTGCTTTGATGGGAGAACTACACAATGCCCTTTTTCTCTTTTAACTACATATGTATATAGTGGGGCATGGTGGGGCACACCTGTCAAAGCCAGCAGTCTGGAAGGCTGAGGCAGAAGGATCTCAAGTTTGAACCTGCGCCAGTATGGGCAATTTTTTTTCTTTTTTCTTTCTTTCTTTTAGTTATTTTTTTTTTTGCGGGGCGGGGGGGCAGTTTCACTATGCAGTTCCTGCTGGCTTTGAACTCACTTTGTAACACAGGCTGGCCTCAAACTCACAGTGATCCTGCTGCCTCAGCCTCCATACAATTAGAGGCATGCACCACCACACCGAGCCAGCATAGGCAATTCAGCAACTTAGGGAAACCTTGTGCCAAAATAAAAAAAAATAAAAAGAGCTGGGGCTGTAGCTTAGTGAAAAAGCTCTAGATTCAATCCCTAGAACTGCAAATAATAATCATCATCATAATAGGAATTAAATTTCATTATCTACCCCCAAAACCCCATTGCATTTCTTTATAACATGTGAAACATTTAAAGCTCCATTTTTTTCTAAATCTTGGTATTAAATACTCACTTAAATTCACTGTATAAATTAAGATAAATTGTAGAAGCATACATTTTATCAAGATAATTTGTCTTAATGAAATTGTTTAAACCTGAAGTGATTATGTTTTTATCATTTGTACCTCAAATCAACAAAGCACCTGAAATAACAGAACCAAAATCAACTTGGTTCCTTGAGAGGCCCTTCGTTTCCTAGAGATTAGAATGACTGTCTTCACTAATCAAAATTAAAACCTCATGCATCTGGCCAGGGGTTTAGTTCAGCAGTATAAGCGCCTGCCTGGCAAGTGCAAGGTCGTGAGTTTGTTTCCCAGCACCAAAAAAAAAAACAAAAAAAACCCCAAAAAACTCATGCATCATTTTGGCCAGATGAGTCTTCAAAACCCCCATGGGTTAGGAAATAGTTTTGGCCTTGGAAGGAAGGAAGAAAAGAATTGGAAAGAAAAGGAAAAAGACAAGACAAGTAAGGGGAAGGAAGGAGGGAAGGAAGCAACAAAAGAACAGAGAAAGAGACAGACAGACAGACACTGGTACCCAAAGACCAACTTCAAAGCGAGTGAAGGCCTGCCCAGCTCAACCTCAGCAGGCCCAGGCTGCTCCAGCAACAGCAGGTAGCACCCACTCAGATGACGTCAGTGTGGTGGAGACCATTTGTAATACCGAGACATCCCCAAACAAAGGACTTGATCACAAGACAGAAAGTGTTTCAATCTCAATCCTTACTGTTCTTTCTGGATGATGTACAATAACTAAATCAGGATTCCTTATTGAAGAGTCAACAAAAACATACCCATATATTGTAGAAAAAAATGTTTTTTAATGTACTTTTTTCTTTTTTTAAATTTCAGTTTCCATACAATCTTTACAGATCACTCCCTACACCACAATGAATTTATAATGAGGTGAGAGCCAGGACAACATAACTGAAGAAAAGAAGTTTAGGCAAATTGGGAAAGATTAGGGAAGGAAAGCTGAGAAGAAAATGACAATGCCACAGTACTAAGATCACAATATTGGAGGAAAACTAATGGCAAGTGTGAACGAAAGCATTTATCTCGCAGAACCAAAAATTATTTGTCTCACATCTCAAATACACATGAAAAAAAAAAAAAAGAACAAGATTTATTTGACCTGGTTACTGAATTCTTTACAAAGCACTAAAGTCAACACCAAAGGCTAAAACCCCAGTCCATGTTATCATCCCACTCAAGTCTGACCAGCAGAAAGCTAACACAAAATGGAGCACCATAGCTCAATTTGTCCCCATGTCCTCTAAAAACAATCTCATAGGAAAGGTGACAACAGAAGAGGGAGTGACTAGGTTCTGAACAAGTTCCCCACCCCTCCCAGTAACCTTAGTGTTTTCAATCTTAGTCATTCTTTTCTACATTGCAAAAGTGAAAGGAGTTAGTTGAAAGGTAATGGCACCAATACTTCCTCCTAGGCCTCCTGTGCTGAGCTGTTTTTTGTTCTCAAGTTCTCTAACCCTGTGAGATAGATATTGGTGCTTCATGTCTGTATTCTTAGCCCCACAAAATGGCTCCCTTTGTGCCACTTGGCCAGGACCCCAAGGCTGGCCCACACGACTGAAAGTCGTGATCAATAGGTCATAGATCCCCAGAAAAAGTGAAATCTAAGCTTTCTCCAAGCCTTGAGGAAGATCCCTGAGATGCCTACAACGCAGCTCACAGAACAGTGTACAAAGACAATGTGGATCCCTTTCACAGAACCCAGGCTCTCCCACCAAGTTATTCAAGGGCTTGGAATTGGGTCCCAGTGCAAATACCCTGCCCAGTACCCCCTCCCCAAAATGCAGGGCGATGGGTGGCAAGAAAGGCCCCAGCTTCCCAGGTGGAGATACTACAAAAGAGACAATGGATGTCCCCGGCCCCGCCCAAGAACTGGAAACCTCCTCCTGCAAGGCACCCAGGGCCAGGAATGAACTCATCTGGCAAACGTCAAAGGGGATGCGAAGAAGGTGGGGTGCACAGACCGAGGTCCGAAGGTTTAAGCTCCGAAAACCCATTGCGGCCAGCTCGTTCCCCCTCGCGCTCTGAGGTGGGCATGGAGAGGGGGAGGAGACGGGGTCTGTCTCTCCTTTGTTAGAAGAGGGAGGCACTTCGAAGAGGGGAGGAACGGTTTCGTCCTGGCCGGGAGTGAAGGGTCGCGATGACCAGCCCCGCCCAGTCACATATGCACCTGCCGGTCGGGCCCAGAAAAAGAATGGGGACAACGGGAGGGTCCAAGCGTGACTGACCCGGCAGAACCGGTCGCGGAATCTGATCGCTGCGCCCAAACCTGGGACCAGTACATGCCCCGGGCCAGAGGCAGGAGCGCGTGGCGCGGGGGTGGGACAATGGACCTGACCGCGACGCCCCAGCGGACCCGCGGGCACTTGGGAGGCCACGATCACCACCCTGAGGGCTGGGCCAGCCAAGCCGCGCAAAGCGGAGCGAACCTTTCCCCCAATTCCCAAGGACTAGCACTCGCCCTGCTGTGAGGGGTGGTCAGCCCCGGCCGCCGCGCCGCTAGCTCCGTGGGAGGAATGAATGGAGAGCAGCTGGATCCGGGCGGGGCCGTGGCCCCCGGCTCGCCGTGAGGCACAAAGCAACCCCGCGGCGGAGCCCAGCCAGCGTCCGTCCAGGCGCTAGCGCGGCGCACCGGACGCTTTACCACCAACGACCGGCTCCCGGCCCGCGGGCGGCCGCCCTCTGACCCCCTAGGCCCCCCGCGCCTTGAGAGGTGCCCCGCCGCCTCACCGGGAGCTATTCCTGCTGTTGGGGTCAACACCCTTGAAGGTGGTGGTGGTGGTCATGGCGCCCAAGAGCGAGGTAGGCTGGCGCAGGAGCAGAACGATGAACTGGTCAGACTCGAGGCGTGCAGGGCGAGCTCCAAACACACAGCAAACCACCGCTACAAAAACCTCCCCCACCGCCTGGCTGGCCCGCAAGCCACTTTTATAGAGCTCACATGCCCCGCCCCTATCCCCACCAGCATTGGCCGATTCAAATAGACCTTTTTTGTTCCTATTGGCTAATCGAAGTGCCAAGCACCGTGCGACTTCCAGACAAGCTGCGGAGGACTCCAGCTCGACCCAAACCCACCGCCTTCCTGGACAGGGACGGTCTAGGGACCTTCTCCCCTCCCCCACCTCCAAAATCTCGGCTTTGATTGGACAGCAGGAGAACCTGCCCAGAGATCCGCACAAACTGTGCTGTCACTTAAAAAAGTTACTTGATGGAAGGAAAAGCTCGTTCTGGGGGAGTTCAAACTTACAACCAAGGGCAGGTCTCCTATCGTTATCATTCACACTTGTACTTTTTTTTTTTTAACTCAAGACTTTCGCGCTAATATATATATATGCACATATATATTCCCCCCACACACACACAGTCTCGCCGCCAGGTCGTTGGGTTTGAATTTGTAACCCTTGGGCCTCTGCCTACCACAGTACCGGAATTACGGGTGTATATCACAGTGCTAACCTTTTACGGGGGATGTAAGGCCATTCTCCTTAAGGGATGAAAACTACTGCTATGAGTTGGCATTTCTAAACTGAAGACGCACACCTGTAACCCAGCACGTGAGAGGCTGAAGCAGGAGGACAGCAACAAGTTCAAGGTCAGAAGTACATAAGGAGACCCTTCCTTCAACGAACAAACGGAGTCCCTACTGAGTAAACCATTTAGAGGCCAAACGGTTCCGAAGCAGTAGCACTGTGAGTCAGCAATAGGAAGCACACCAAGATGATTCCCTCTTAAACGAATGGAATCTTCACATTTTAATGTTACTATTTAGCTGTAGGAGGTAGTTCATGAGTTGAACCAAAATTACAGTCGTTCCGATTTCAGGGCTGTGCTGGGCTCTGCAGCTGTTAATAACTCTTAAGTCATGCCTCTCCCACCTGTCTGAGTAAATCTATCCCTGCAACAAATGCAGACACACTTGAGGTCTCAGGAATGACTGTGTACAAGATCGTAATAGGAAAGTCTCGAGTAAAGAAATTCAGGCAGTTGACAAGATAATCCCTTCTCTTTTCATGCATTTTGCCTCCAGGCAAATGTCTTTACTAGTTTCAGAATGTCCGTAACAGCACTACATTTCTCTTTAGGAATCTCCTTCCCACCTGTTGGAAGTTTGTATTTTCTTGTTTTTGTTTTTAAATTTGTATTTTCAACGGCAAACAGAGAGGTTTCTCTCTTTTCTCTCTCTATCTCTCTCTCTCTTTTTATCAGTACCAGGGATCGAACTCACAACCATGTGCTTGCAAGGCAGGCGCTTATGCCCCTGAGCTAAATCCCCAGCCCCAGTTTCCTCTCTTCTACAAGGCATAATTTTGTATTTATATGTTTACCACAAGAGCATGAAGCACTCCAACTGTTTGGGTTACAGTCATCTATTCTTAAAAAACGAGCCTAAATTTCCTAAACCTTAAAACCAAGTAATACAAACAAACAACAAAAAGAAAAAAGCAGACTAATCTGTGAGTATCCCTCCTCAGAAATCAGGTAATTATGAACTATGAACTAGTACAATGCTCGCTAGCTTGGGCTCTTCTGGGAGAAATCTAGTTTTTTTGTTTGTTTGTTTGTTTGTTTGTTTTAAGACAAGGTCTGGCTATACAGTTCAGGCTGGCCTTGAACTCATTAAGTTGCCAGGCTGGTCTCAAATTCAAGTGATCCTCCTTCCTCAGCCTCCTAAACGCTGGGATTATAGGTGTGTGCCACCATATCAGGCCTGAAATCTAGTTTGTATTTATTTTCTGGTACTTGGAATTGAACTCAGGATCTTCTGCTTGCCAGGCAGGCACTGTGCCACTGAGCTATATCCCAGCTGAAATCTAGTTTTTGAATCTCAACTATTACCTCTTCTGAGCACCAGTATCCCTACTTGTAAAATAAGGTTAAAATGGTATCTGCTCTCCATAGTTGTATCTCATTCCTGGGTATTAAACCCAGAGCCTTGACAATGGGCTACATTCCCATTTTAAAATTTATTTTATTTTATTTTGTACTGGGGATCAAACTTGCAACCTCATGCTTTCCAGGCAGGCATTTATGCCACTGAGCTAAATCCTCGGCCCCCATTTTTAAATTTTTCATTGTGAAACAAGGTCTTCTTAAATCTGCCTAACAGATCAGGCAGAACTGTGAGGACTGCAAATATTTGACTGTTTTTGATATCAGGTTAGAATAAAATTTTCCACTCTTCTGCCTCAGCCTCCCAGAGTTAAAGATTATAGGTTTGGGCTACCACGCTGAGTTCCATACTATTTCAAGAATTTAACAAGGTAATGGATGTAAAGCACTTGGCCTAACTTAAAGTGATATGTTTATTATCAAACATATTTGGAAAATAATTACATACTTTCATATACTTTTTTCTTTGTACTGGGACTTGAACTCAGGGCCTTGTGCTTGCTAGGCAGGCTCTGTGCACTGAGCTCTATCCCCAGGTCCTTACATACTTTTTCATATGTTAAATGAGGGGGCTGGGGATTTAGCTCAGCGGCATAAGTGCCTGCCTTGCAAGCGAGTTGGATCCCCGATACCAATTAAAAAAAATAAAAAATATTGTAGATCTTGAAAAGAAACCATTTATTTATATGCTAAATGAAGGGTTTGCATTTAATTCATAGGATCCCTTCACTAAACCCTGAGTTTGTACTCAATTTACCTTATTACCTTGTAGTCTAGTAGAAGAGAGCTGGATGCAGCAATATGGCACTGAACTAGAAGTCAAAAGGTTTACCTTCTTGCCAAATGCCTGAAATCTCAGCACCGAGAGGCTAAAGCAGTAATGTGACAAGTTCAAGCCCAGCCTGATTCAACAAGAAGTTTAAGAATGTTGTACTTCCTAAACTATCCCCCACTCTGCTTGTACATCAGAATCATTGCCAGTTCAAGATAGCACACAGGCTGGCCTCGATTTCAGGGCAATCCTCCCAGAGCCTCCCAAGTGATGGGATCATGGGTATGCACACCAGTCCCAACCAAGAACACCAGAACTCACTTGAGATCTGCTGAATGGGGATTTCTGAGGCTTGGCTCTAGTTATGGACCCATTTTTAAACAGGTAATTTTGTTTTCTAGCTTGAGATGAGAACCTTCACAATCAAAGTGAAACAGTCGCAGGCTGGCATGGTGCACAAGCCTGTAAACCTAGCACTCTGAGAGACTCTCCACGTCAGGTCTCCCATCTATTTGCATATGTATGTTGCACACATGTATGGATGGGTGGATTTATTTATGGTTTTGGAGATAGAGGCTCCCTACGTGGTTGAAGCTGACCTTGGACTATGTAGCCCAGGTTGCTCTGAAATCCTTAGCAATCCTCCTGCCTCAGCCTTCCAAGTCCAAGGGACTTCCAAGGCCTGTGTGCCACCAGGCCTGCCTTCTTAATTTGTTCTTTTTTGAGACAGGGTCTTGCTGCTGTACAGCCCAGGCTGGCCTCAAACTTGTGGAAATCCTCCAAAATTCTGGTATTACAGGTGTATACCATTACACCTGGCTTCTTAACTTGATTTTGAGACAAGGTCTCACAAAGTTGCTAAATTTCCAGACTGGGCTTGAACTTAGGTTCCTTCTAACTCAGCCTCTCAGAGTGCTGGAATTATAGGTGGATGCCACCAAACCTAACTACAATTTTTCTTTTTTTTTTTTTTGTCTTTTTGAGGCAGGGTCTCACTGTGCAGCTCAGACTGGTCTTGAACTCACTTTGTAGCCCAGGCTGGTCTCGAACTCACAACGATCCTCCTGCCTCAGCCTCCCAAGGGCTGGGATTACAAGTGTGAGCCACAATGCCCGGCTAAAAAGGACAGGGCAAGTATTTTGTATTTTTTTTTTTTTTTCCTGCATCCGGGATAGAACTCACAACCTCACGTTCACAGTGGGACCTTAGCCAACTAAGCTAAACCCCGGAGCACTTTTCTTTTTTTCTTTTCAAGACATGGTCTCGCTGTTACTCGAGCTGGTCTTAAACTTATTACACAGCCCAGGCTAGCCACAAACTTATGGCAATACTCCTGCCTCAGCCTCCCAAGTGTTGTCTTTTTAATGATGAAAGAGTTTGACATTTATTAAAGGTAGGAAAAACAAAAACAGAAGGGTAAGGGAAAAATGGGCTCTGCAGAGCAAGTTTGGCCAAGTAAAATGGGAGAAAAAAATAAAAATTTAAAAAATATATTTCAAAGCATAGAGTGGGCTATTAGAAGACACAATAATTTTAGTATGGACAAGACTCCTGTTAAATGTCTGCTAAATACATAGAGTGCTTTACTCAAATGTAATGAACAAGCCAGGAGTGGTGGCATATGCCTATAACCCCAGCATTCAGGAAGCTGAGGCAGGAGGATCACTGCAAGTTCAAGATCAGCCTGGGCTAGAAAGTGAGATCAAGGACAGCCTGAATTGCATATCGAGACCTGGTCTCAAAAACACAAACACACAAAAAAAATAAATAAAGGAATGTAATCAACAATTTACTCATTAGAAAAATCTATAATATCTATCCCTATGTTTGGCCTACTATGCCTAAACCCAGTTCACAAACTTGATTTTTTTTTTTTTTTTTTTTTTTTGGTACTGGGGATTGAACTCACAACCTCACACTTGCCAGGCAGGCACTTAAGCCACTGAGCTAAATCCCCAGCCCACAAACTTGATTCTTTCCATTCTTCAGGTTGTAAACTGAATTGGATGAGAACCAAATCAAATTCAATGATTAAGTTTAATGTTGACCTTATGGAGAGATTTGATTTGGTTCCTGTCCAGTTTGGTTTGCAACCAGAATCAAGGAGAAAAATGAGTTCATGAACTGAGGCTCCACTGTACACACAAAACTACCCTAATTAGTTGGGTACAGTGGCAAAGATCTGTATCCCAACACTCATGAAATTGAGGCAAGAGAAGTGACATGGGTTTGGGGCCTGCTGGGGCTACACAGTGAGCTCAAGCCCAGCCCAAACTATAAAGAGCCTGTTTCAAATTAAAAAAAAAAAAAAAAAAAGTACCCTAAATTAGCATTTATTTGCACTCAAGCATCTATTTTGCCTTCATCGTTTTTGTGTTTCCAATATTTGGAATGTTTTGAATCCCTTAAACTTACCCCAATTTATTCCAGAATGCCAGAGAAAATGGGTACTCTACACTGGCCTTATTCTCAGGATTTACTGTCCCTAGATTCTATAATCCAGATGAAACCTATTATTTAGATCAGTGTCTTTTACTATAATACAGTATGCATAGATCAGGCAGAACTGTGAGGACTGCAAATATTTGACTGTTTTTGATCTTCAATAGTAACTGCTTATTGTTCAATATTTCCATTTTTAGTTTTTTGAGACAGGATCTTGCTATACAGACTGATTTTAACCTTACGTAATCCAGGATGGCCACAAAATGATGATCCTTTTGCCTCAGCCTCCCAAGTCCTGGACTTACAGGCATGTGACACCACAACCAGCTTCATATGTTTAATTTTTCTTGTTGGGGATCGAACCCAGGGCCTTATGCTGCTAGACAAGTCCTCTACCACTGAGCTATGCCACAGCCCGTCAATCATGTATATATACATACATATATTCTCACCCCACCCCATCCCCATTACTAAGGACTGGGGCTCTACAACAGGTACCTCACTCCCAGCCCTTTTTTTTTTTTTTTTCCTTCAAGACAGTGCCTTGCTAAATCGCTAAATTGCCAAGATTGGGCTCAAACATACAGTCCTCCTGCTTCAGTCTTCTAGACTGTTTGAGATTACTAGTCCCAGTTCTGTTTCAGTCTTAAAAGAAAATGCTAATGTCTTTGAACTTAACGGTTAAGTGATGGAAGTAATGGTCCATAGATAAGATTGTTGTTGTTTAAAAATTTACCAGGGGTAGCACTGTGATAGGTAACGGGGACAAGGCATGATTGTGCAGAGTAAACCTCCATCACATAATGCCAATCTGACACCATTTCTAGAATAACCATTGTTCACTGACTTTTTTTTTTTTTTTTTTTGGGTACCGGGGATAGAACTCATGACCTCACGCTTGCCAGGCAGATGCTTAAGCCACTGAGCTAAATCCCTGGCCCTGCTCACCGACTATTGCTGAAGGTCTTCACATGTTAAATGACTGTCCAAATCTGATAGTGGGCGTGTCCAAGGTTCCAAGAACCAGCCCATGGCCTGTGACTGCTGTCGCAGTAAAAGGGAGGTAAGACCATCCTTAGAAAGAAGGAAGCTAGCTGGGGATTTAGCTCAGTGGCATAAGTGCCTGCTTGGCAAATGTGAGGCCATGAGTTTGATTCCCGGTACCAAAAAAAAAAAAGGAAGCTATAGGAAACGTATCTATAAAATTTTTTCTAGGGGCCGAAGATACAGCTCAGCAGCACTACACTTGATTGCCAAGTGTGTGGTTGTCAGTTTGATCCCTGGTACCCCCAAAAAAATTTAAATTTTTTTTTCTTTTTGAGATAGGGTCTACGTAGTTCAGTTGGCCTCAAATCTGTGGCAATTGGCCTGCCTCAGCCTCCCAAGTACTAGGATTACAGGTGTGCACCACTATCCCTGGCTCTGTCCATGCTTCTCTTAGCTGTATCCTCACAAAAGAAGTCAGATCAACATTATTGGAAAGACAGTTTACTTCCTTTTAAAACTCATCTGCCTGGGCGGGGAGTTTAACTCAGCAGCATAAGCGCCTGCCTGGCAAGCACGAGGTCGTGAATTTGATCCCCAGTACCAAAAAAAAAAATACACTCATCTGCCACTGAAGCTGGGTATGACAGCACTCACCAGTAATCCCAGCACTCAGCAGGCTGAGGCAAGACAATCGCCACAAGTTAGAGGCTAGCTTGGACTATATAGGCAGACTGTCTCAAAAACAAGAGAAAAAAAAAAAACCTTCATTTGCCATTTAACAAATTCCATTAAACATGGAAAACAGTTTACTAGTTCTATCATGTCACATTTGCTTTTATCATAAGTCAGGGTAGGGGCCAGGGATTTTGTTCAGTGGCATAGCACCCACCTGGCAAGCTTAAGGTCTTGAGCTCGATTTCTGACACCCAAAATAAATAAAAGTCAGGGTAAATGGAACGTACGCGCACTTCACTAATGTCTGACAAGTGCTGCTTGGGGTCCTTTTAATCACTAAAAACACAGTAAGATTAATGGGGTTTCAATGTGCACACTGAATGAATGAAAAAATGGATGGATGGATGGATGGATGAATATGCCCTCTTAGCCAGAAGTGGTGATACATGACTATAATCCCAGAGGATCACAAATTTTGTGCCTGTACTATTTAGCAAAATCCTACCTCAAAAAATAAAATGGGCTGAGGATATATCTCAGTATGAAGGTTGAGTTTAATCCAAAGTACCAAAAGACAAAACAAAAAACTCTTCTCTCTCCTGCCTTTAGACATGGATTTAGCCTCTCCAGAAAAACTTTTCTTCATAAATATATACTTTAAAATCTTTATTTTTGTTAATACAGTTTTATAGTACATAATGATTACATTCGCCATGGTAGGAAAATAACTGTTAAAATTACAGTTCAAATCACGCATACTGGCACAAGTCTGTGGCACAGGTAGGAGGATTACAATTTCCAGGCCAGCCTGGGCAATTTAGTGAGACTGTCTCAAAATAAAAAACAAAGGGCTAATGATGTAGCCAAGTGGGGAAAAAAGGCCATAGGTTCAGCCTCCAGTAAATAAAAAATACAATTGCTAAGAGTATGCCAGAAAAAAAAAGGAAATCCCTCCCTTGGTATCAAAATTTTATAATTTATGGCCAAGTAAACCCTAAGTTTTATCACTAAAATATGAATTATAGAGTGGGCCTCCTGCCTCAGCTGAGTGCTGGAATTACAGGTGTGCGCCACCACACCCAGCTACAATTCTTTTGTGTAGGATGATTGAACTCACAACCTCGCACTTACCAGACAAGCACTTGAGCCACTGAGCTAAATCCCCAGCCCCCAGCTACAATTCTTTTTTTTTTTTTTTAATTTTTGTCCTTTTGAGACAGGGTCTCACTATGCAGTTCAGGCTGGCCTTGAGCTCACTTTGTAGCCCAGGTTGGTATCTAACTCACAATAATCCTCCTGCCTCAGCCTCCAGAGTGCTGGGATTACAGGCGTGAGCCACCACGGCCGCTTCCAGCTACAATTCTTTAAAAAAAACTTTGTTTCACAAAAGCCTCAAGGGTGTGTATTAAATCCTCCAGTGACCTCATATAGTCACAAGTCACTGCTTACAGGAAAATAACACTCCACATTCCAAATAATGGATTAAATTCCAACTTGTTTACATGCTGATCTAATTGTTTCATCAAGAAACATTTTTGGTTAGCCACTGTAAGACAGAAGCCTCATGGTTACACATGTGCATTTCTTATTACTGTAGTACTGGCCATCAAATTCTCACCTGGTCAGAATGCAAAAACATGCTGTGAGCAGGTCCACTGGTTGTTTGTTTGTTTTGGTACCAGGAACTGAACTCATGGCATTGCACTTGCCAGGCAGGCACTGTGCCACTGAGCTACATCCCTGGCCTGGTCCACTGGGTTAAAGTATTGGATAATTAAATCCTGACCAATACTTTTATTTAAAGACTCACTAATAAAATAAAAATAAAATAAAATAAAGACTCACTAGGGCTCAATTTAGTGTTATTATAAAACCTAGTGAGACAATTATCCAGTGTTTGTTTGAAATGAACAGAAAGGCCCTTGGGTTATCTCCTGCCTTGTCTGCATGGAGTCCTGGCTAATTAGACTGATACACACTTAAAGGCTCATCAGAATCTATAGTCCTGCTTCACACTAAAGACAGCTTATACTGCAGTCTTACGCTGGGCCCCTAAAACATGCATTATCTCACTTAATTCTTGCCTGCAAAGTGCTTAACTCAGGTAGTAAAGATGCCTCCACGAGATGCTTCTGAATTTCTTGTTTTGAAAATACATTTGCTGGGGGGCACTAGGGAGGAAGGCTGAGGCCGTCATATTTTTAAAAGCTTGCCAGGGGATTTTCATACAAAAATCATGATAGAGAATCAGTCAGTCATATTTAAAAGCAGCAGCATCCTAATAAAAATAACCCTCAGCGTTACAGCTGGCCCTCTCCAAAACACCAATGTTCCCACACAGACCTTGGAGAACTTTCCAACAAGCCACCCTCAAATCCGAAGTGCCCTCCCCTGAGAACAGTCTCCCACATGACCACACACTTTGGCCTGGGTTTTTCACTTCTCCAAGGTGGGATTAATCCTTTTAATCTCTTTAGATAGAATGCAGTATGATTGCTAAATTCCCATGAAAATATGAGCAATAGAGCGCCAACTAAGAGAACCATACTATTTTTTTTTGAGACAAGGTCTCACTATGTAGCCTAGGCTGGCCTGAAACTCAACAGTGATCCTCCTGCCTCAGTGCTGGGATTCCATGCGTATGCCACCACACCCAGCAAAACTATTTTTTTTCTTTTGGTACTGGGGATTGAGCTCATCGCATGCTTGCCAGGCAGGCGCTTATGCCACCGAGTTAAATCCCCGGCCCCAAAACTGTACTATTTTTGAGAAGTTACCAACTTTTGTTTTGCCCTCAAGCAGCTTGCATGAAGTATGCTTGAGCTAAATTCTGAGCTAGAAAAATAAAGCAGCTGGGCTTGGTGGCACACACCTGTAATCCCAACACTTTGAAGGCTATACAGAACGAATGACCCTGAGTTTGAGGCCAGCCTGGGCTACACAGTAAGACCCTGTCTCAAAAAAGCAAGAAACCCAAAAGACAAAAAAGAAAAACTAAGCTGGGCAAGGTGTCTGCAATTTTAGTTGTCTGGGAAACTGAGGGACAAGGATTGCCAGTCTGAATCTAGCCTGGGCAACTTAAATTTAGAGACCCTGACTCAAAAAAAATTTTAAAAGAGCTATATAGTTAACTTTGCCAAAAAGCCTGGCTTCAATCCCTAGCACCCGGTGGGTGGGTACAAGGACTCTACAACAGCCCATCATGTCAGGATTCCTATAATCCCAACAGTTTAGGAGGATCACTGTGAATTCAAGGCCAGTCTGAACTACACAGTGAGGCATCAAAACAATAAAAAACCTGAAAAAACAAAACCTAACAGATGCAAATATAGCTTAATGGTAAGACTACTTGCCTAACATGAGCTCTATGCCCAGTAACCTAGCAATCAGGAGAATGAGGCAGAATTCCAAATTTGAGGCCAGGCTGAAATACACAGCTGTCTCAAAATACACACAGATTGCAGTAGCACACAAGTCTAAACCCAACACTTGGAAGCTGAGGTACAATGGCTGCCTGGGTTACACATTTCAAAGCTAGCCTGAACTGTATATGGTACTACATCAATCCCCGGTATTTAAAAAAAAAGAAAGACCTGGTCACAAAAAAAGCCCCAAAACCTCAGATGCAACAATCAGTAAACCCCTGATTCATGCAGCTGATTATAAACAAGGATGAACCCAAGGGCCAGTGATCTAACTCAGTGGCAAGAGCATTTACTTGGCTAGTGTGGAGACAGGCATTTGGTTAATCCTCAATACAGTACCCACCTGCAAAAATTCAAAATCCCTTTTATACAGTTCTTAAGACTTGAGTTTCAGGGCTGGGGATTTAGCTCAGTGGCATAAGTGCCTGCCTTGCAAGCACACGGTTGTGAGTTCGACTCCCGGTACGGATTTAAAAAAAAAAAAAAAGACTTGAATTTCAATTAAAACTTCTCAAGATAATCTATGAGATTTTTTTTTAAAATGTGGATACTACTATATGACTCAACACATAAAAAATTGAAGAACTAAGCAATTCCTGTGGTCTCTGGGGAAGCTAATTTACTATAGAAATGGTATATAAACATGTTGGAAATGAGGTAAAATGAATTACATGAAATGCACAGGACTGTACATGGGATACGATAAAACACACACACACTAAAATGTCATCAATATAGGGAAACCTATCAGAGTATGGTGGTACATGCCTGTAATCCCAAACCAGTAAACAATCTCAAATCCCCAGATTTTTTTTTCTTTTTTTTTGAAACAGGGTCTTATTATGCAGTTCAGGCTGGCCTTAAACTCATGATGTAGCCCAGGATAACCTCAAACCTGAATCATCCTCCTGCCTCAGCCTCCCCGAGTGCCAGGATTACAAGTGTTCACCACCGCACCCAGCTTCAGACTGGTTAACATGGCTGTGGGTACATACAGCTCAGCCGCGTAAATGCCTGCCTGGTAAGTGCAAGGTCGAGTTTCATCCCCAGTACAAAAAAAAAAAAAGATGTAACTCAGCAGAATGACCCTGGATTTAATTTCCAATACCAGAAAAAAAAAAAAATCACAATATACATATCAACAGAAAAAGCAAAATTACAAGTTCCTAGCTACATGTAATATCCTACCCTGCCTCAGATAATGGCTACAGAAAATATGTAGGAGTAAAACCACACTAAAAATTCATTTTTTGTTGTGGTCTTGTTCTTTTTGATAAAGGGTCTTGCTATGTGTGGACAAAAAGTCTTGAACTTGCTATCCTCATGCCTAAACTTCCCACATAGCTGAGATCACAGTCCTTTGAACCACTTTTTTGGTGGTTAAATTGCAACTGGATTTAATGAAGAGGTCAACACTTCCAATGCTAGTCACCCTACATAGCCATTATGTTTGGTTTTGCATCATCTGCTAGAAATGCATGCTAATCATGGTGGCACATGCCTATAATTTCAGTACACAGGAGGCTGAGATAGAACAACTGCAGGAGTTTGAGGCCAATCTGCACTACTGAGACCCTGTCTCAAAAAAAAAAAAAAAAAGGCATACTGGTTTCACGTTTTCCCTGATATTACTTAAAATGGAAATATGTTCTTTCTAAGCTTTAACTTTCAATTTAATATTCCTCAGAATAAAGAAAACAGCTCATTTTAAACAAGAAGTTTATTTAAACAACAAGACACTTGACTTAAAGGGAAAACTATCTAGGATTCTTTTTTTTTTTTAAAAGAGTAATTTACTCCTACTTAAAGACAGATTGCCCTACATGTAACAGCTACGTACAAAAAAGTTATAAAATTGTCCTTGGTTTTACAATGATAAATGAAAAACATTAAAATTCTCCAATCAAACAAGGTATGCAAGAATTTTTATGTTGTCTTTTCCGTTAAAACAGTGAAAGCAAAATAACTTACTGGAATATAAAGATAAGAGCTGATGAGCATGCCACTAATGGAGAAAGGGGATTATTTTTTCACAGAACCAGTAATTCCCCATCCCATCTCCATTTGATGTCAATCAAAACATATTGTTGGCCATTTAGTTAAAAAAAAAAATGCAATATGCTTGTGCACATACACCAGATACTTTATGTACAATAAAGGAATGGGGACGGGGTAAATGAAAGAATAGAGAAAACTATACTGTAGTAGTCAGGATGTGGTGGAACCAAATTGCAGTTTTCTAATTGAGAATGTATTCTTGGTCTGTAAGAACAGAGTTCTGGAGTAGAGTTGTTGCAGGTTCCCTTTTTAGTAGACACCTCCTGTCTGCTGCTGGAACACATCAATTGTATCTTCATCCTCCATTTCCAACTAGCATTAAAAAACAAAAAAAGACAAATTTTAGATTACTAAGTTCTTCCAAGGTATAAATTTTCAGATTTAAAAATCATGAAAAACACACACAAGTTACATTCAACTCAACTCTAAGGTTCCATTATTTCTCTAGTTCCTTCATACTGAGCTACTTCCCCAGCCCTTTTATTTTGTATGTCAACACACAGCATTGCTAAAGCACTCACGGTGCCTGGGATATGAGCTCAACCCTATGATCCTCCTGCCTCAGGCTTGCAGAATGCAAGGATGACAGGTCACCAAGCCCAGCTTGTTTTCAATCAGAACGCTGAACTGGGTGTAGTGGTACACTCCTGTAATCTCAGGCTGAGGCAAAAAGATCCTTGCAAGTTCCAGACCAACCTGGCTAAATGTGAGGTTGAGGCCAGCCTGACCTGCATAGAGATCTTATCTCAAAAAGACAAAAAATAAAAATAAAAAAAAAAGAAAGCTAAACAGTTACAACAGTAAAACCTGGATTGCAAATTGATTTGCTCTGCAAAATGAGCAAATTTAAGCCAGACGTGGTGGCTCACGCCTGTAATCCCAGCACTCAGGAGGCTGAGACAGGAGGATCGTTGCAAGTTCAAGACTAGCTTGGGCTACAAAAGTGAGCTCAAGGCCAGCCTGAACTACAAAGCGAGACCCTGTCTCAAAAAAAAAAAAAAAAAAAAGGTAATTTCTTTAGTAAATTCTAACTTGATAAACAAATGATGTCTTGCAATACAACTAGCACATGGTATCGATTTCAGATGTCTCAAGATCACAACTAAATCAATGATCCCCACCCTCCTCCCTTCCACTTCATTGCAGGTCCACAGGTGACTGATCATCTCCCAATAGCAAGAGGTTATTGGAGAAAGGGCCAAGGACATAGCTCAAGAGCATGGTGCCTGCCTGGCAAGTTTGAGGTCCTGATTTCAAGTTAGTTTTAAAAAAGAGGTTATGGAGGAGAAAATGTGGAGTATTCCCTTACTTCAAATGAAATTATGGAGACATGTAAAATGCTAGAAACTGGGCTGGGGATTTAGTTTAGTGGCATAAGCGCCTGCCTGGCAAGCACAAGGTTTGCGAGTTTGATCACCAGTACCAAAAAGAAGGTTAGAAACTGCAAAATTTTAAAGAAAAACACCACCCAAATAAAGTTAGAGCAGTGTAAAGGATTTTTTTTTTTTTTTGGTACCAGGGATACAACTCGCTACTTTGCGTTTGCCAAGCAGGCACTTATGCGGCTGAGCTAACCCCCAACCCCTAGGATGAATCTTTTTAACAATACAATGTCACATTTCCACAAAATCCTCAAAAGGAGTCAAAAGTATCATTGAACAGATTCCTTTGCTAAACTTGCAGGAGCCAGGCCTGTTGGCACACATAATCATAGCACTTAGGAGGGTGAAACAGGAGGATTAGTGTGAGTTCGTGGCCAGTTTGGACTACATAGAAAGTTCAAGGCCACTATGAACTACATGCAAGACCCTGTTTTGACTGATTGATTGATTGAATGCAAGAAAAAAAGATTCCACTGAGCCAACAGACACCCATCACTGCATTAGTAATAGTGAGAATCATCCTACACAACAGCCCTCTCATTGTCTCCCTTACACCAGCTATGAAGGTTTCTTTTGGGGGGCTTTTTGTCTTTTTGAGACAGGGTCTTGCTATGCAGTTCAGGCTGGCCTTGAGCTCGCTCTGTAGCCCAGGCTGGTCTCATAACAAGGTTATTTTTCTTTATATTTTGTATTATGCTATATTACAGTACTATAATCACTTTTATATAAATATTTTTGTGTTGTGGGAAAAAGTCACCTGAATTTTCATTATTTCTTATGGGGAAATTTGCTTTGCTATGCAAGTGCTTTGGATTATAAGAATATTTCTGGAATCAATTATGCTCACAAACCAATATTTTACTGCACTGTCCCTAAGAGTATCCATAAGATTTATTTAACTAAATATCAGAAACTGAAACCAAAGAAACAAAACATACATTTTTAAATACCATGCATTTAAGTATATTTACATGTCCAAAAATAAATATTCCTAAGGATAGTATTAAACTAACAGGGCATGGTGGCATACACTGCAATTTACAGCACTTAGAAGGCTGAGACAGGAGGATTGCCAGTTTGAGGTCAGCATGGGTTCTATAATGAGTTCAAGGCCAGCCTAGACTACACAGCAACACTGCTTCAAAAACAAAACAAAACAAAACAAAACAAAACAAAGCAACTACTTTGAAGATAATAATATGCAATATATTAACCTGTTATTCTTTTTTTTTTTTTTTTTGTACTATGGATCAAACTCACAACCTTGCGCTTGCCAGGCAGGCACATAAGCCACTGAGCTAAATCCCCAGCCCTAATCTATTCTTTTGTTTTGAAATTGTTTCATCATTTTTCTTTTCTCAGTTTAAAATTTTTAAAAAATGTTATTAGGCTAAAAACAATTTAAAAACCAAGCAAACAGCTTAAATGATTACATTTGTGCTTTAGTTTATATATAGTACATTTACAGCTATGCATCAGTGGTGGGGATAGGACAAAAGGAGTGATTTTTATTTTGCAGTGCTGGGAATTGAGCATTGGAACTTTGCACTGAGCTATGTCTCCAGCACCTGCACTTCTATTCTGAGGCAGGATCATCCTAATTCATTATGCAGTGGGCTCAATCTTTCAATTCTATTTGCTCAAGGGCCAGGGATTTAGCTCAATGGCATAAATGCCTGCCTTGCAAGCACGTAGTCCTGAGTTCAATCCCTGGTACAGACAAAGACACAGAAATAAAGAGAAAGAAAGACAGACAGACAGACAGAAAAGATAGACAGGAAAGACAGAAAGGCAAGACAAGTTAATTCTATTTGCTCAGCCTCTCAAAGAATTGCTGGGATCACAGGCATGAGTCACCACATCCAACTCTTTATTGTGAGACAAGTCTTATTAAATTGGGTGGGCTAGCCTTGAACTCTCCAGTATCCTAAGTACACTAGTGGAGATTACAGGCATGTACCACACCTGGCTTAAAGGAGTTTTGAGCTACTTTATCATAGGCATGTTTACTTGTTTGAAGAAACTAGTTTTACTAGGTTCACTATGCACACAGTAAACATAAAACCACCACGTACATAGCAAGAAAGCCTTGGCACATATCAAAACTAAAAAGCACATCAGTTTTACATCTACCTTTTGTTTTGTCTTGTCAAGACAGGGTCTCACTATGTAGTTTAGGTTTGAATTTGCAGTGATCCTTACCTCCAGAATAGTGGGATTATAAACATGTCACCACGCCCTACCTTTTGGGCCTGGGATTTAGCTAAGCAGCATAAGCACCTGCCTTGCAAGCGCAAGGGTGTGAGTTTGATCCCTGGTACAAAAAAAAAAACAAAAAACTTTTATGCTGCAAACTATTAAAAATAAGGAAACTCCTTGAGTGCAAATATACTGAAAATAGGATGAAAGCAATGAAAAAAAAAAAATCACAAATCTCCATTTCTTACTTCTATAAAATGATAGCAACAAGCGAGGCATGGTGGCATATGCCTGCAATCCCAGCACTCAAGAGGCTGAAACAGGATGATCACTGCAAATCCAAGACCAGCCTGGGCTACAAAGTAAGCTCAAGACCAGCCTGAACTGCACAGCAACACCTGTCTGCAAAAGACCAAAAAAAAAAAAAAAAAGATATGAACAGTAGTCACTTACAAGAAATTAAACGAATCCAGGAAAGTAAACCCTTTAACAGAACACTCTGGAAATATTACATTGCTAAAAAGAAAAAAAAAATTTTTTAGCTGGGCATGGTGCCATATGCCTGTAATCCCAGCACTTCAGAGGCTGAGGCAGGAGGATTGTTTTGAGTTTGAGGCCAGTCTGGGCTACAAAGTGAGCTCAAGGCCAGGCTGAACTTGAGACCCTGTCTCAAAAAGTAAAAAAAAAAACAAAAAAACTTTTTTCTTTTTGGTTTATCAAGCCAGTCTTGCTGTGGAACACAGACTGGTCTCAAACCCATGGCAATCCTCCCCCTCAGCCTCTGGAGTGCTAGGATTACAGGTGTGTGCCATTATGTCTGGCTCAAAATAAAACTTTATAAAAGAACTGGAAGTGGGTGAAGAAAGGAAAAGGGAAGCAAAAAAAAAAAAAAATTAAGTTGTGTTACATACATCTACCAGCTCCCCACAATATTGTTGTCATGTACTAAACAACAAATTTTAGGAAAAAAAAATTACTGGAGGTGTAGCTAATTTGTAGAGTGCTTGCCTAACATGCAGAAGCACTGGGTACAATCCACAATGCTTGGGGAAAAAAAGGACAGAAGGAGCACGTTAAAAGAATAAAAAGATGGATGTGGTGGTACACTTGTAAGCTCAGAAAAAGGCTCAGAAAAAAGAGGATTCCAAGTTCAAATCCAGCCCGGGGAATTTATCTGGACTGGAACAGATCACAAAGCCAAGCAAAGAACACACATCTGTAATCTTAGCATTCCAGGGTTGAAGTAGGAAGAGTACAAATTCAAGTCTCACCTGGACAACTCAATGCAATTCGCAAATTTAAAGAACTGACAATGTAACTCAGTATTAAAAGCCAAGTTCAATCCCAGACAGCTCCCCCACCCCATCCAATTTTAGTATATCTGCTGCCAAAGGGAGCACTCCTCGACCCATTCAAAACTAAAAACAGGTGGTGAGATTCTAAAACAAATACATTTTGGCTAGGGCATGGTGGCACTAGTCTTAATCCCAGAGACTGTGAGGCTGAGGTAGGAGGATCCATATGAGTTCAAAGCCAGCCTGGGCTACACAGTGGGTACAAGGCCAGTCTGAACTACATAGCAAGATCCTGTCTCAAATATAATAGATCCACTCTAATCTCATGAATGTAATTCTAAATTAAACTGCATATAGTTAGATAAGCCTGTAACTCCAGCATTCGGGGAGGCTGAGGCAAGAAGATCCTAAATTCAAAGGCAAGCTGGGTATGGTGGCATACGCCTGCAAAGAGGCAAGGGATCACTGCAGGCTGGAGGATAGCCTAGCCTACAGTGAGTTGAAGGCCAGACTGCAAATTGTCTCAAAAGGACAAATAAGGGCCGGGGATTGAGCTCAGAGGCACAAGCACCTATCTGCTAAGTGGAAGGTCATGAGCTGAATCAACAGTAGTGAAAATAAAAGACAAATAACCTAACAACCTAAATTCAAAGGTAGCCTGACATTTTAATAAGGACTTCTCTTAAAAACAAAAACAAAAACAACACAGTTTAGTTTTTTTGTCTTTTTGAGACAGAGCTCGATGGTGCAGTTCAGGCTGGCCTTGTGCTCACTTTGTAGCCCAGGCTGGTCTTGAACTCACATAGATACTCCTGCCTCAGCCTCCTGAGTGCTGGGAATACAGGTGTGAGCCACCATGCCCAGCTTAACAGGCTGCTCTTGAAGTGACTCTCCTCCCTCAGAATCCTAAGTGGTGGGAATATAGGTATGTGCAACCACACTCAGAAGAAATGTTAAATTTTTTCTATCAAATTTTAATTGCCTTCAAAAACAAACCATTTTCCCTCCATTTATCAAGACAATGTAGCACCTTCTTGTGGCTGGAAGATGCAATTGCTTCATGGAGTTTCACAAATACAAACTTCAGTGTCCTTTCCTGGAGAACTCATATTTAAATCTTCGAAGATTATTAACAAAACATCTGGATGTGCAACTTTAATAATGCCATATGTATTACCTACCTAATTTTAAATGGTGGATAAAACAAATTCATAAGTATAAAAGATCTAGCCAGGCACATTGATGCGAGCTATAATCCTATCACTCAAGAGGCTGAGGCAGGAGTGCCACAAATTCAAGGCTATTTTAGGCCACATACTGAACATTAGGACAGCTCAAAATAAAACAACAACAACAACAACAATTTAAATAAATCTAGCCAGGCATGATAGAGGGATTACAGGGATGTACCTGTAAAATTAGTTTGTAAATCTTTTTTTTTTGGTACCAGGGATCAAATCCACAATCTTGTGCTTGCCAGGTAGACATTTATGCCACTAAGCTTTATCCCCGACCCTAGTCTGTAAATCTTTAAGTAGGAGAGGACAACAAAGCCTCTACCAGCCAGGCGCGGTGGCTCACGCCTGTAATCCTAGCACTCAGGAGGCTGAGGCAGGAAGATCATTGTAAGTTTGAGACCAGCCTGGACTACAAAGTGAGTCCAAAGCCAGTCTGAACTACACAGTGAGACCCTGTCTCAAAAAGGGGGGAAAAATAAAAAAAAGCTCTCCCTGGCAGGCATAGTGGTGCACACCTGCAACGTCAGCAGTCCAGAGGCTAACGCAAAAGGAACACTGAGAGTTCGAGATCAGCCTGTGCTATACAGCAAGAACCTCTCAAAAACAAACAAAAAAAACTACTAGTGCTACTAAAGAGGATGAGGCAGGATGACCTGAAGTTCAAACTGTCCTGGGAAACTTAGCTAGAAACTGACGCAAAATAAAAAATAAGCCAAGCACTCGGGAGTCTAAGGCAGGAGGACCATGGCAAACTTGAGACTAGCCTGGGCTACAGTGAGCTCAAGGCCAACCTGAACTACACAGCAAGACCTTGTTTCAGAAGGAGCCAAAACAAAACAAAACAAAACAAAACAAAACAAAACAAAACAACAGCTAGGAACAGCATATACCTATAACACCAATAAAAAGGGTGAGGCAGAAGGACTGTTAGTCCCTGAGCTAGAGTTCAAGGGTGGCCTGAACTACACAGCTAGACCTTGTCTTAAGAAACCAAAATACAAAAATCAAACCAAATAAATCCTTTAGCATTTCCTGCATTTATCCCCACTTTTTAAAATATCTCCTTTGGCTGTATTCAGCTTCCAATTCTGTAAGAACTAGCTAAGTGTGGTGGCATACACCTGCAACCCTAGCTCTCAGGAGGATACAGGAATAACAAATTCACAATGAAAGTGGTTTAAACAATGATTAAATTAAGAAGATTTTTACCTGTGCAGGTGTGTCTGTTTCATTGATTGGCTGTCCATCAAATCGGAATCTGATCTGCCTCATTGACAAACCCTAAAGAGTTTAAAGACAGTAAGCAGCATATAAACAGTAAGAACAGCATTTAGATGAAACTATATATACTGAACCATGAGTATATCAACAGGCATCTAAATAAAGCACTGTACAATGTTAGGATATCTATGTGGATAAAGCCTAGAGGGGAGAGGGTGATGCTTAATTTTCTTTTAAAATATAGCACGTTAGCTTAGCCAGGGATGGTGATGGTCACCTACGACCCCAGCACTGAATCAGGAGGTTAAATTCAAGTCCTACCTGGGCAATTTAGTGAGACTCTGTCTCAAAATAAAATATATTTTGGCCGGGGACTTAGCTCAGCAGCATAAGTGCCTGCCTGACAAGCACAAGGTTTTGATTTCGATCCCTAGTACAAAAATGCCAACACTCAGGAGATTGAGGCAGGAGTATTGCTGTGAGTTCCAAACCAGCCTAGGTTACACAGTGGCTGTTTAACCTTCCGAGTAGCTGGGATTACAGAATAGCTCCTGTAGCCGGGCGTGGTGGCACACTCCTGTAATTCCAGTACTCGGGAGGCTGAGGCAGGTAGATCCTTGGAAATTCGAAACCAGCCTAGGCTACAAAGTGAGCCCAAGGTCAGCCTGAACTACACAGAAAGACTGTCTCAAAAAGACAAAAAAAAAAAAAAAAAAGCTCCTGTGACTTGCTACAAATGTTTATTAATTATAGGCAGGAACTACCACACCCAGCAGAAATAAAATACACACTGAAACCTTTAGAAAAAGGAGGTCAGGCTGGGCATGGTGGCACATGCCTGTAATCCCAGCTCTTGGGAGGCTGGGGCAGAACAATCACTGTGAATTTAAGACCAGCCTGGGCTACAAAGTGAGCTCAAGACCAGCCTCAACTGTATAGTGAGACCCTGTTTCAAAAAAACAAAATAAAAAGGTCAGGGATCCATCACAAGCTTAATAATGAAAACTGAAGGTCACCAAAAAGGTTTTCTGGGGTGGTGGCAATGAAAAAGGAGTTTCATTTCTATACAGATAGCCTGTACTACTATGCAAGCCCATGCCTCTCACTCAAAGAACAATTCTAGGAATGGCATAGTCACTAAATTTGATATCAACTTCTACCTACAGGGCTAGGAAGTGCACACCTGTAATCCCAGCACTTTGGAGGCTGAGGCAAGAGGATCACAAGTTCTAAGGCCAGACTGCACTACATAGTAAGACCCTGTCTCAAAACAACACCCCTTCAAAAATCATTTGCACCAGAAGAGTAACTATACTTAAAAACACTTGTAATTAGTTGGTATATGACTGTAATTCAAACACTCTTCAGAGGCTGAGGCAGGATGGCAAATTCAAATCCAACATGGGGAACTGAGCAACACTGTCTCAAAATAAAAAGAGTTGGGGATATAGCTCAACATGAACACTCTATGTTCAACTCCCAGTATCACCCTAAAAGGAAGGGAGAGGACTGACTTCAAAATCTCATTAATGGGGCTGGGGATTTAGCTCAGTGGCTTAAGTGCCTGCCTAGCAAGTGCAAGGTCATAAATTCAATCCCTGGTACCAAAAAACCCCAAAAAATTCTCATTATTATTCACAATGGACAACACTGGGCCTAAACAACCTCCATTCGAGTGTTTTACTTGTGGAGCATTACTTACCTGACAAAAAGGTAAGGAGACGGGAAGGGAAGCAAAGATGTTGGCAATTGATAGCAGAGTGAAGACCAGACAGGAAAATAGATTTATGTTGTGAATAAATTACAGTCACTTCTGTCTCATGTTCAAATTACAAGCACTAGATTGTATTACAGACTCCCATAATTATCAATGATACTAAGAGAAAATTTAAGCTGGGCATGGTGGCTCACGCCTATAATCTCAGCACTTGGGAGGCTGAGGCAGGAGGATCTTTGCAAGTTCAAGACCAGCCTGGGCTACAAAGTGAGCTCAAGGCCAGCCTGAATTGCATAGCAAGAGACCCTGTCTCAAAAAGAAAAAAAAAAAAATTTAAACTGCATTCCTCATATTAAAGATATTAAAATACTCATTAATAAACATTTGTACTAAATCACAGGAGCTATTTCTGTAAATCCAGCTACTCAGAAGGTTAAAGCAAGAAGATCCCAAATTTCTACACATCTTGGGCAACCCAGGAGAACCTGTGGCAAAATAAAGGGGTAGGAATGTAGCGCAATGATAGTGTCATTGGGTTAGGTCCCCTGTACACAAAGTGAACACAAAGTAAACGCTTGTTTACCCTTATTTTAACACGGTGTCACCAAATCTGTTTTAGAATCTACACATAAGATCATACTGCCTTCCCTTTTTTTTTTTTTCTAGCAGGGATTAAACTCACAACCTCGTGCTTGCCAGGCTGGCACTTATGCCAGCTAAGCTAAATCTCCAGCACTACCTTCCTTTAAAAATCCTAGTATAAGTGCTTGACATTATACTTCTAGACTATGCCTTGTCTTGCTTGAAATAATACAAGCAATCCCTACCAGGCAGGTGACACCTACAATTTTTAATTCATTATTTATAACACTCAAACTCAATCTGTGGCTATCGAAAGCAACAAAGAATTCAATGCCACGCCATTCATTGCTTGAATATTATAAATTTGCAAACAAAACACTCCATATTAGATTCCTTGCTTCAACCAACTACTACTGCCAGGCATGGTGGGACAGCCATGTAACCCCAGCACTTGGGAGGCAGAGAGAGAAGGATCAACTCCAGGTTCAAAGCCAGCCTGAACTACACAGCCAGAATCTGTTGTATAACACAACAAAAAACTACTAGCCACCTTCTGTATGCTGGATCCTGCCTTCACTACATCCACTGGTACAGTCAATGGTGGTTATTCACAGGAATAAAAAAATGCTGAGCATGGTGGCACGTGCTTATAATCCCAGCACTTCAGAGGCTGAGGCAGGAGAGGCTCAGGTAGGATAGCATTACCTTCAAGGTCAACCTGGGCTACAAAATGAGTTCAAGGCCAGCCTGAACTGCTGGCAAAACTTTGTCTCAAAGAGAAAAAAAAAGGCCAGGAAATGTAGCTTAGTGATGCAAGCACAAGGTACGGAGTTCGATTCCTGGCACCCCAAAAAGAGACAAAAAAAGCAAAATTCCAGAAAAAAAGGGAAGTTGTATTCCTTTATAGCCACTTGTATTTTAGAGAATGGAAAAGGCATACAGAATGTCTAAAAGAGCAATATAAATAGAATTTTTAAAACCCCAACATGAAATATATTCCAATTAAGCTGGGCGTGGTGGCTCACGCCTCTAATCCCAGCACTAGGGAGGCTGAGGCAGGAGGATCACTGAGTTCAAAACCAGCCTGGGATACAAAGTGAGCTCAAGGCCAGCCTGAACTGCATAGCAAGACCCTGTCTTAGAAAGAAAAAAAGAAATATATTCCAATTAAATCACTTAGAGTCATCATTTTCCTTTAGTTTCCTATAACTACTTTGTCAGATACTTTTACTCCTTTTTATGACTTTCCTTATCAAAGAAGTTCTCCACTTGCTTTTTTCGGACAAGAGATCAAATTCAAAGATAATGTTCTTTCAGGATTATATAAACCAAAACTTGGGGTCCCCTTCAGTCCTCATAGCTGATTTAACTCTGCCCTGAGACTTAGGAAATTCCTTTAGTCCCTGTTTATTCATTTCACAAAAAGAACTGATCTAAATCAATAAAATTCTGTGCTCTCAGAAAGCAACCACCACTCTGAAAAAGAGCCAGAATAAATCCACACTAGAAACTTATTTATACCAGGTGTGGTGGTGTATGCCTGCAATCCTAGCACTTAGGAAGCTGAGACAGAAGGATTGCTAAATTCCAAGCCAGCCTGCGCTACAAAGTGAGTTGAAAACCAGTCAAAATTACATAGTGGGGAATTTAGCTCAGCAGCTAAGTGCCTGCCTGGCACATGCGAGGTCATGCGAGGTTATGAGTTCAATCCCTGGTACCAAAAAAAAAAAAAAAAAAAAAAAACCCCAAAGAACTACATAGTGAGACCCTGTCTCAAAAAGATAAAAGCAAAACAAAACTTGGGGCTGGGGATTTAGCTCAGTGGCATAAGCGCCTGTCTGGCACATGCAAGGTCCTGAGTCTGTTTTTTCAGACAGGGTCTCCCTATGTGATCCAGGCTGGCCTCAAACTCAAGGCAATCCTCCTGCCTCAGCCTTCAAAATGCTGGGGTTACACACATAATCTTTAAAATTGGAATCTACTATCTGAGCATGGTGGCATATACCTGTAATCCCAGCACTTGGGAAGACAAGGCAGAATGATTATTTTGAGTTCTAGACCAGCCTGGGCTACAAAGTGAGCTCAAAGCCAGCCTGAAATGCATTGTGAGACCCTGTCTCAAAAACCAAAAGAAAAGGAAAAAAACAAAACCCTACATTTCTTTTTTTGATATGGGAAATCAAACAGGACCTTGCGCTTGCCAAGCAGGCACTTAAGACACTGAAGTACATCCCCAGCCTGATACTGACTTTTTTGAATTTGGCTTTTTTGAGGTGTGGTCTCACTATGTAGTTCAGGTTGGTCTAAAACACATGGCAATTCTACCTCAGCATTCTAAATGTTGAGATTATAGATTATGTATCACAACGCCTGGCAGATACTTTTTTCTTTTTTTGTGTTTCTGAAACAAGGTCTAGCTATGTAGTGCAGGCTGGCCTTGAGCTTACTTTATAGCCCAGAATGGCCTCAAACTCTCAAAGATCCTTCGGCTTCAGTCTCCTGAATGCTGGGATTACAAGAGTGTGCCACCACGCCCAGCTTTTAACTTCTCTTTTTTGGCAATACTGGCAATTTAACCCAGGGTCTCTTCACTGAGTTACATTCCAAATCCTTTTCATTTCTAATGATACAAGGGATTGAACCCAGGGCCTCTGCACTGAGCTATGTCCCTAACCTTCTTCTATTCTAAGACATGGTCTTGCCAATTCACTAAACTGCCCAGGCCATAGCACTCTCTTGCATGGTGGGTCTCCCTCATGCAATAGGGTGCACCTCTTTTCCTAGTTTTACTTGGTCCTAACTCAATCTGCAGAGCCTGTTTGTTTCTCTACCTTTAATAAAACTCTGCTGTGGAAAAAAAAAAAAAGAATAAAATAAGCTGCGATCTTCCTGCCTCAGCCTCTCAAGAGTGTTGGAATTATGGCTAGTTAAAAGCCAACACATTCAGCTAATTCAATCTTACGAGAAAATCTAAAGACAATCTGGAGTACATACAATGTGCAGGATTTTTGTTTTCTGGCTCCTAGTACAATATGCTTCACATGGTAGGCATCTAATGAATATCAGACAAAACTACAAAATATTAAATGCAAATATTATATGCAAATGCCTGTAATCTCAGCATTTGGGAGACTGAGGTAGGAGGAGTGCTGTAAATCTGAGGCCAGCCTGGGCCCCACAGTGTGTTTAAATCCAGTCTAAAATACACATGCCTGTCGGGTGTGGTGGCTCACGCCTGTAATCCCAGCACTCAGGAGGCTGAGTTCGAGACCAGCCTGGGCTGTACAAAGTAAACTCAAGGCCAGCCTGAACTGCATAGTGAGACCCTGTCTCAAAAAGACAAAAAAAAAAAAAAGATACACATGCCTATAATCCCAACACTCTTGAGAGGCTGAGCTGAGAGGGTACTTCAAATTCATATCCAGCCCCAGCAACCTTTTAGCAAGACTATGCCTCAAAATAATAACTACGAGGATAAGGCCCAGTGCTACCCTCACGTCCATAAATGAATAAATGGCATGTAGCAGTACAAAGTCCTAGGTTCAATGGGGCGGGAGGGGGAGTAGGGGAGATTAGCATGGCTGATCATGATGGGGCATACCAGTAATCTCAGCACCATGTAAAACAGAGGCAGGAAGATCATGACGGTCCTTGGTTCAATCCCTAACACACAGAAAATAAAAACACGAGAAATTTCCTATTTCCTTTTCTTAATGTCTATACGGTGTTTTTCTGAGTAAAATACAGATGTACAATTAAGACAGTGTTTATGCTTGGCTCACAATTACTGATTTTCTGGGCTCTGGAATTAGGGTTGTAGCTCTGCAGCAAAATGTACACTATGCCTAGCCTGATTTGATCTCCAATACCACAAATAAAAACAATTATAAAATCCAGGTGTGTTGGCTCATGCTTGTAATCCCAGGACTCAGGAGGCTGAGGCAGGAGAATCATGCATCCAAGGCCTGCCTGGACTGCACAATGAGGCTGTCTCTAAGCAAAACAAAAAAGTATCTCATGGTATTAGGGATCAAACCCAGGGCGCCTCTGCATGGCAAGAAAGTGCTCTCACTGAACTACATTCCCAGTCCTTTACATTTTACTTTGAAACAGGATCTGGCTAAATTACCCACACCAGCCTTGAATTTGCAATGGTGCCTCAATTATCCAAATGCCGAGATTAGAGGCCTGTGCCACCATGCACAGTTTAAAAACATGGGGTGTGGTGGTGCAGGCCTCTAATCCCAGCACTGGGGAGGCTGAGGCAGGAGGATGGCCTTGAGTTTGAGGCCAATCTGGGCCACACAATAAGAACGACACAGCAAGATCCTCTCTCAAGGCTACCTCCCCACCCTCCGCAAAAAAAAAAAAAAAAAAAAAAAGAATATGAGGTGTGGTGGTACACATTTGTAAACCCAACACTCTGGAGGCTGAGGCAGGATAGCCACCTATTCAATGCCAACCTAAGTTTAATGCCCAGTCTGGACTATACAGTGATAAGATCCTGTCTCAAATTAATCAATCAATCAACCAACCAACGTAAAAAATAAATGAGCCTGAGAAAAATTCAGCAAGTCCACTCATTTTCTCACAAAAGTAAAATTACATTCTCTTGAGAACTAAACAAGTCTGTGACTACAACCTGACACATTTCCAATATAATACAGTCATAAATGATACTAACCAAACTCAGAATTTTCATGAGGAATCAATACATCAAATACACAATAAAAACTGATATACCAATGATATTCATGCATATTCATCCTACCAGAAACAGTTACTGTAATATTATGCTCCTTTGGTTTCTAGGCTCAAGGAAATTGTTTTTTTTAATGTATTAAATTAAATTGCACATATCAATTGCTCACCTGTCGTTCACAATAGGCTTTCATTAGTTTACTAAGTGGTGTATGCCTCTTAATCTTAAACTGCACCACAGAACCATCCTGCCCCGCCACCTTCAAATTAATATGATCGTTGTTCTCAGTCTTGACTCCTTCCTGTTGAAAGAAAAAAGTGTAATTTGGAAAATGTGAAAACCAGGCACCTTTTAAAGTAGTAGCAGCCCAAACTGGTTCACAATCAACAGGTTTCATTCCGTATGACAAAACAGGGTACAGCTGTTTTCAGCCACAGACCTTAGTATGAGAGGTATCCTGCAACAGTACTAGGTAGCTGACACAGAAACAGAAAAGTAACACTACCAAAGGCAACAACAGATTTTAAGTGATGGGTCTCAATTTATTGCATCATTACCTTGAGAATGAATCTTTTAAAATGGTATTTTCTGTCACTAATAGATAAAAATGTCTTTTTGTTTGGGAAGCACTTCAAGGACAACTGCTCAAACAGAGCAAGAGGTGAGAGGGAAAAACATGAGCTTGCAATTCATGTATTACAAGACTCTTGATAAAGAATTACCAAATTAAGCCTAATAACAAATTCAATATATGCGTCCAACACACATACACATATGAATGATCCTCCTTGGAGCATCAGTAACTGAGAACCACGATTAATGTTCGATTCTATTAGCAACTTCATTTTATTTCTAGTTACAAGGTCTTAAATTCCCTTCCCTTTGTTGTCATGAGTAAAATGCACTGTTTTGTTCTATGTCTTCCTGGCAGATTTCAACTCAACCCTAAGTGCACCAAAATCAAGTGTGAAAGGAATTCTGCAGCCCCTAAACCACTTCGGAAAGCAGAGGTGGTGTCAATGCAACCCAAAGGAGCAAGTTCGTTTTGCCTCTCAGACGCGTGTCCCCATCCTCACGGGAAGCCTCCTGGTACCTCAAAAACCGCGCTCAGAAGTTCTGTTCCAGTAAGTCTAAGGTCGCATATCTCAGGCTCCAACTTCTTGAAACTACACGGTACCCTCCGGTTCGGGGGGCACTGGCACCTGGGGAAGGGCCGCTGCCCCTCCCCCCTCGGATCCCCGGGGCCCTTCAAGTAGAACCACTCCCCGGGAATCCCCAAGCTCTGGGCCTGACTGCCCGCGGGCATCCGCCTCGAATCTCCGCAACAGCCCATTGATTCACCGCGAGCCGTCGCCGGGCCGCCGCGGCCCCTACCCCGCGGGGAAGCCCCGGGCCGAGGGGACTCCCGCCACCGCCGACGCCGTGCAGCCTCGGAGCCCGCGCACCGCGCGCCCAACGCTCTCCTACCGCGCGCCGGCGGCCAGCAGAGGAGCCCGCGCGGAGCCGGTGGGCCAGCGGGAGCCCGCGATCTGCCGCCCGCCTCGCGCCGCGCGCACTCGGAGCCTCCGGGGGCGGGGGGGCGGCTGGCCTCCTCCGGCGCGGGAGGGAGGAAGAGAGGGAGGGAGGAAAATGGCGCGGAGCGCCCGGGCCTGAGCTGTGGCCGCCCCATGGGGGGCCGAGAAGGCGCGGGGAGTCCGGGGCGGGCTCGGGCCGGACCCCAGCCCCGCCGTTGCCTGTCGCGCGCTGCGGAGAGAAGGCGGCATGGAGCTCACCTTGGGCTTTTCATCAGCCATAGCGGGCGCCCGAGTCTTCTTAGCTGCTGCTTCACAAAAGAGGTACCAGGTCCGCACCGAACGAGCACACAAGCAGCACCAGGAGCGGCAGAAGGAGGCGGCAGCGGTGGCCGAAGGAGAGGGCGCGCGCACGTCGTGCGCTTCTTCCCCCCACCCTGCGTGCGCGAGCACGATCAGGCGGGACCTCCTATTGGTTGCCTCCTCGCGGGAGCGCGCAACGCTTACATAACCACCCCCAACTCCCCCCCCCCGCCTCCGACCCGCGTCGCCGCCGCCTGGGCTAGGTGCCCGCCAGGCGGGCGGGAAGATGCGCGGACGCGCGCACTCGGCCTGTCGCGGGGGCGCGCCTGGCTCTGGGCGGGGCTGTATTGTCCTCCTTCAGTGGTGGAACATAATCAAAATGGCTTCCAGCTGGTCCTCCGCGAGGACGAGGAGTCTCCAGGCCTTAGACATAAGCCGTAGGCTGTGGCAGGCAAAAGGAGTAGACATGGAAGAGAGAGCCTATATCAAAACCCCAGCAAGAGATTCTGGAAAAAAACTCTTGTTCTGCGGGCCAAATGCAGTAACCTCCACGTTTAGAGGAACATCACACTTCCTCTCAGCCTTATCCTCTAACGTTGAAGTTGCAGCGTCCACCTGCTTCCCACCGTGCTTTTGCCTCAAATACAACGAACACTTCTGTTCTGCTACTAACTCTTGATTTTGGCTGAGGAAAAAGGTTCATTTATTCATTCAACAAACTTACTCATGGCCTGTTCTCCAGCTTCAAGAGGAAAACGCTGGGAGAGCTAAGCAACAGGAAGCTCCTGAACCAACCAATCCTTTCCTCCTTCCATCCACGTGTAGAATAGATACAGACCCTTCCTGTTTGAAGAATAATTCTGATGCCTATCCACTAGATTCCATCCCGCGCCTCTCAGTCGGCTTCTTTACTTCCTATATCCCTGTACTTTCTTTTCCACTCTTCTTTTAGCATAGAAACAAAGAACAACAATTCAGCAACAGCCCAGTGTTGTGGCTCACACCTGTACTCCCAGCGTCTGAGGCCGAGGAAGGAGGGGTGCTGTGAGTTCAAGGACAGCCTGGATTAGGCAGGGAGACCTTACCTCCCAAAGCAAAAACAAACTGAAAAAAATACCCAACAACAAAAAACCCCTCAAATTATTATATTATGACCCTACAGCTCCATTTTTGGCCCATCAGCCTGAAAATGCCCATACCAACAGTCTCCAACCTTCATCTCCCACTGCTCGAGCCACTGCAATCTGGTACTGTGCCTTTAGCTCCACTCGCTCTTTTTTTTTATTTTTATTTTTTATCGGTACCAGGGATGGAACTCAGAACCGCGTGCTTGCAAGGCGCCTGCTGAGCTAAATCCCCAGCCCCTCCACTCGGTCTTTTCAAGGTCACCTTTGCTGAGTTCAATATGCATTCCATTTGTCACACCTTTTGAACTTTAAAAGTTGGTTTTCTTATTACCTCTATCCTTAGCACTACTGGCAATTTTTTCCTCCAACTCTTTCCTTACCTGTTCTTTGAGGTTTTGTTCTAGACTTCTGTATTTCCTCTCCTGGGATGATTTCACTCATTTCCATTACTATTAGCTAATGATTCTCGAATCAGTGTACCTACTCCAGGTCTTTCTTTGAGCTGCTGACTTTGAACATCCCTACTTGGATATCCTAGAAGCACTTCAAACGCAGCAAATCTCAACCAAACCCTATCTTTTTACTTTTCCTGATATGAATTCTTCCTGACACAGGCTCTTAACCCAGATGGCATACCATTAAAATAACTGCTTCAAGCCCAAAGGTCTGAAGCCGTTTTGTCCTCCTTTTCCCTTGTCCTTTAACACACTTCCTCTTAACCATTCTAAATACAGTACCTACCATCGCTTCTAGGCCTTTTGGCTAAGATCAAGTGTAATACAGTACCTACCAAACCCATCTACTTCCCTTTAGCCTCTGGCTTTGGATGGAATGTGTTTGTTTGTTTGTTTTGCTTTTTGTTTTTTTGACATAGAGTCTGGGTAGTTTAGGCTGGCTTTGAACTCACTTTGTAGCCCAGGCTGGCCTTGCAGTGATCCTCCTGTCTTGTCTTCCCAAATGCTGGAGTTAAAAGCGTGCACCACCATACCTGGCCCTGGATGGAGCTTTTGCTGGGCTGTTTCTAGTTTTCCATGAAGAGGCTGAAGGTCTTAGTGTAAAGCAGGCTAAAGTAGGCAGATTGATCAGAGGAGGTAGGGAAAGCCTTATTTAATCTGGTCCAACTCTCCCCAGAGTTATGACACTGCCCACCCAAATGGTTACTCTTTGTCTTTTTTGTATGTATACTACTGGGGATTGAACCCTACTTCTTCCCACTGAGCTACATCCAAGCCCTTTCATATGCTTTATTTTATTTTATTTTATTTGGAGACAGCATTTCACTAAATTGCCAAGTTGCTCAAGCTGGCTCCAATTTGAAATACTCCTGCTTTAGCCTCTCAAAGTGGTAGGATTATGGGCCTAAGCCACCAACCCCAGCATTGCTTCTCTTGCTTTAAAATACTCTCCTCTTGGTGCCTAAATATTTATATGAATCATCAGCTACAGTGCTGGTTTAAATATGAATCTTAGCCAGGTTTGGTGGCGCAGGCCTGTAATCCCAGCACTTGAGAGATTGTCAGGGGGATCGTTGTGGGTTTGAGACCAGCCTGGGCTACAGAGTGAGCTTAAGGCCAGCCTGAACTGCATAGTGAGACCCTGTCTCAGACAAAAATAAGCCAGGCATGGTGGCACACTCATGTAATTCCAGCAGTTGGCAGGCTGAGGCAGGAGGATCATTGCAACTTTGAGACCAGCCTGGGCTACAAAGTAAGCTCAAGGCCAGCCTGAACTGTATAGCAAGACTGTCTCAAAAAGACAACAATATCAATAATAATAATAATAATAATAATAATAAAAGAAATAAGAGCCGGGCACGGTGGCTCACCCCTGTAATCCCAGCACTCGGGAGGCTGAGGCAAGAGGATTGTTGCAAGTTCAAGACCAGCCTGGGCTACAAAGTGAGCTCAAGTCCTGCCTGAACTGCATATTGAGACCCTGTCTCAAAATGACAAAAAAAAAGAGAGAGAGAAATAAGAATCTGGTCAAATGTGTGGTAGAAGTTGGGCAGCAGAATATAAAGGGATTAGAAATAATCAAGATATGCTATAAAGATGTATGAATCTGGGCCGGTTGTGGTGGTTCACGCCTGTAATCCCAGCACTCGGAGGCTGAGGCAGGAGGATCCTTGTGTGTTCAAGACCAGCCTGGGCTACAAAGTGAGTTCAAGTCCAGCCTGAACTGCATAGTGAGATCCCGTCTCAGAAAGCAAAACAAAACAAAACAAAAACGTATATATATAACTGTGACATACTGCAAATATGCATGAAATAAATAGATAAATGACTAAATAACAGTATTGGGGGGCCAAGGATTTAGCTCTGGCTCAAGTGCTTACCCTGTAAGCATAAGGTTGTGAGTTTGACACCTGGTACCAAAAAACAAACAAGCTAAAAGTCTTGGGTACATGGGTATAGCTCATCAGCACAAATGCCTGCCTGGCAAGCACAAAGTCCTGAGTTTGATTCCCGGTACAAAAAAAAAAAGCCTCGGGCCCCTTGGCAGTATGACTGGAAGCCCTCTTTAATTTTCTTTTCTTTTCTTTTTTATTTTTTGGTACCGGGGATCAAACTCATGACCTTGTGCTTGCAAGGAAGGCGCTTATGCTGCTGAGCTAAATCCCTGGCCCCTGGAAGCCCTCTTTTCATGAGCTTCTCTTTTATTTTGACTTAAAACAAATTTATTATCCAGGTATGGTGACACATGAGTGTAACCCCAGTAGAAGACTAAGACAGAAGGATCACAAGTTTGAATCCCACTGGGCCATTTAGCAAGACACTGTCTCAAAAAGAACAAAAAAATTATTCTTTTTAAGGTGTGGGGATGTATTTCAGTAGAGGAATGCCCCTTGGTTTGATTTGATTGCCAGTACCAGAAAGAAAAAATAAAAAGAAGCAAAAAACAAAAAAAACAAATCTCACAGTTCTAGAGGCCAGAAGTCCGAAATCGAAGTATCAGGATGGTTGCACTTCTGCTAACAGCTCCAAGGGATGATCCTTCCTTTGCCTTCCAGTTTTGGATGGATCCTCCTTGGCCTGTGGCTGCATCATTCCAGGCACTGGCTACACTGTTACATGCCTCCTCCTTTGTAGCTCTCAGGTATTTTTGTTTGTTTGTTTATTTTTTGGTACCAGGAATCAAACTCACAACTTCATGCTTGCCAGGCAGGCACTGTGCTCGCTGATGATTCTTAAGTACATTTAAGTTTGAAAACAAACCATTCTAAAATGAAAATAGAAGTTCCTGGTGTTATTTGGTTCAGTGGAAACCCTCTAATTTTCAGGATAAAGTCCAAAATTCTTATAAGATCTACAAAGTTTTTTGAAAACTAATTCAGACCAGCTATACCAGCCTTTTTTCTCAGTATTTCCTTCTCAAAGCTTTTGCTTTGGTCACATTTAGTTTCTCAGGATTCCTAAAAATGCATGTTCTCTCCCAGTGCTAAAGCCTTTGTCCACTGCAGGCACTCAAAGATTTACTGAAGGAATGAATACGTTGAATTCTCACTATACATAAAAGTCTTGTAGAACTGAGGATGCAATGAAGAGCAAAAAAATCTCTAATTCTAATGACTTACAAAAAGCTGGGCATGGGAGTACATCCTTGTAACCCTAGTACTCAGGAAGCTGAGGCAGGAGGATTGCTACAAGGGCTACACAGTGAGTTGAAGGCCATCCTGAACTATACACTGAAAGGTTCTTGCCCTGGAATAAATTACTGTACAGTTATGGCAGTGGTCTAACATGGCGGAAGGCCAAAGTGGGAATGCTCACCACTTTCTGCTTCTTCTTCAGCCCTAATTGCAACTCCCCTTCCTGTTTCTCTGCACGTACAGAGAATCCCAATCGGTTCCTCACACATCATCAATGTCCACCCCATGGGCCGCTTCAAGCAGAGGTTGCATAAACCTCTGCCTCTCTGTATCTGGTCAAAGGAGACAGCCCAGCCGCCATGGGTTGTGGGCTCCCTTCCACGTCCTCAACTCCATAAACCCGTTTATTTTGTACTTTTGCTTCTCTAGTACGCCAGAATACTCTAACATATACTGAGACCCTATCTTGAAAAACAAAAAACAAACTTATAATCAGATTGAGGCAGGGGGAGGGGGAGAGGACGTACATAAAAAGTGAAAGGGGATGAGAACTAAAATTATTGAACACCTGGGTATGTATGAAGCGCTGAGTGAGGCTTTACTAACAGTTCATTTTCTTGCACAAAACTCTATCAGTGGGTGTGGTGCGTATCTACTGCTGATCTTGAAAGGGTTAAGTATCTTGTTCAATTTCACACAGCAGTGTTGATGGAGAACTACCTATGCCAGGGAATGAGCATGTTGGTTTGTTGCAACTGGTACCCAAGAGAGAAAAAAAAAAAAAGAGATGGAACCTGTGTCCTCAAACTTTTATAAGTCACCTAAACCCAGGTCTTTGTGTTACTACAACATGCTCTCCCAGTCTTGTAGGACTACAGAACCTGTCAAAGTTTAATGTCAAGTTAATCTTAGCCTCATAGATATTTGGGGGCCTCCAGTAACCTAATTGTTGTTCCAACACTGGCTTTCGTGTGGCAGATGTGTTGTTATAATACCCCTCCAAAGTTATGCTAAATTACAAAGTTGCCTGCAGGCAAAGGAGGAGTTCCTATAAAATGCATATTCAAATTTGTGAACAAGACCGATTCCAATGGCAATTGGAACTCTGCAAGCTGAGCCTAGAGAATCTACTAACATCATACACAGAAAGTCTTTCCAATATTAAGGAAAAAAATAGAAATTTCCTAACATTACGTTTCTCTCTCCATCATTTTCATAAAGGTGGAGAAACTGCCCTGAAAAAAGACAGTTTAGAAAGAAAACGTGTAAGAAATTGACTTACTGGGCGTGGTGGTGCATACCTGTAATTCTAGCGCTCTTGGAGGCTGAGGCCAGAGGACTGCCCCAAATTTGAGGCCAGCCTGGGCTACATCATGAGTTCAAGCCCAGCCCATCTAATGAGATCCTGTGTTATGGATTAAAAAATGGTGGTCAACTTAACACCAGCTGGATTATTACATAAGCAAGGTGCTGAGTGTAGATGTCCCACCTGAGGAAAGTTGCCAGCATAAATAGAGGTGTGGAGAAGAAGCAATGAGTTGCGGCTTTGTGGTGTGGCTTCTCCTACCAGTTGCTGTTTGAGTCAAGTTCTCCTGGAGAAGCTCTGGTCTTTATATTGAGCATTGCTTCGTGGCTCCAGAGGGGAAGACATGGGCCGCTTGGTCTCCAGGATGAACTCGTCACGCTGACTTCCTGGCATGTACTTGACTGTGCTTATCCTTGGGGGAACTCGGGGCCTCTGTGTCGCTGAGGATGGCTGTGGTGCTTTTCAGGACAGCCCTGGTCTTTGTTGTGAGTGTGACTTCTCGGCTCCAGTATGGAACCCTCAACCTACCAGCACAGCTCCTTCACCCCGCTGGCATAGACTTCCTAGCTTCCACAGCTGACCTTTGGGCCTTCCCAGCACCGATCAATAAAAGAGACTGGTGCAAGTCCTTCTTGTGGGCTCTAGACTTCCTGTTGGACTTGTGGGAGGCATTGTCGTGAGCACTAGGTCTTCATCTGGATTCATGTGGGACATTGCTGTGGGTTTCAGGCCCTTGGCTAAATACTTTAGGTCTTTGGTGTTGTGGATAGATTTCCTGCATTTTCTTGTGTTAACTCTGGGTGACCATGATAAAAATATTATAAACTTCTTGTCCTGATTCTAATTGTTCTTCTCACAACCCCTGACTACGCCATCCTGTCTCTCTCTCTCTCTCTCTCTCTCTCTCTCTCTCTCTCTCTCTCTCTCACACACACACACACACACACACACAAACCCAACAACAACAGAAAACTACACAGAAAATAGCAAAATAAAAGAATAACAGTAGCAGACATTAACTGAGTAATTATGATGAGAAGAGTCTGTGTTAAACCCTTAATCCTCAAAAAGCCTCATAATAATTATCTTCATTTTACAGATGAAGAAAATGAGACAGAGAGGTTGGACAACTTGGTCACTCAGTTGGAAGTGGTAGAGCCAGTATGGAACTCAGGCCTTCTGACTCACAGCTCTAAGAGTTTAATTACCATAGGGCTGGCCAAGGGATTTAGCTTGGTGTCACAAGTGCTTGCCTGGCAAGCTTGAGGTTGTGAGTTTAATCACTGGTACCAAAAAAAAAAAAAAAGTATGATGAATTACCATGGGGCTACTGCTGTAGAAAGTCAGAGAAAAAAGGAAGGGAAAAATAAAGAAAAATGACAGAGAAATTCTAGGAGCACCAATTTAATTATTTTGACTTAAATTCTTGTCTATCTCTTCCAGAAGAATGTAAATTCCATAAAAGCAGAGATCTGTGTCTTTCTTTTTCACAGTTTTATTCCCAATACCTAATACAGCTGTGGGTTCAAGTAAAGTGATGAATGAAGAAAGAGTTGTATAGCAAGACTTTTTGCTATAGGCGTTAACTGGAAAGATGGGCAGAAAGTTCCTCTAAGTACCTAATTAAATAGCAATATCAACTGGTATTACAAGTATAAGGTAGGGGCCTGGCAGAGTGATAAATGCCTGCAATCCCAGCACTCTCAGAAAGCTGAGGCAGGAGGATTACTTTGAGTTAGAGGCCAGCCTGTACTACAAAGTGAGTTCAAGGCCAGTCTAAACTATATAGTGGAAACCTGTGGAAAAGAAAAAAGGGCCAGGGATTTAGCTCAGTGGCACAAGCATCTGCCTGGCAAGTATGAGGTCATGAGTTCTAACCTGGTGGCAAAAAAAAAAAAAAAAAAACAACTGTAAAAGGGGCAGGGGAACAAGAATTACAGAGTCTGTTTATTTAGAGTTTTAAATACTTTCCCAAAACTCTGAGAAACACGCAAGGAACTTCACAATACAGATGGCTAAACTGTGCATACTTCATACTGTCAAATTTTCTTCCTGGTTTAACAAAGTTTCATTGAATCTTTGAACTGTCTCTGTGAATAGAATGGGAACCCTAAATACTGAGCACTGCATTCCTCAGTTCTGCAGGAAATCTGGAGGCAGAACACTGATGATGTAGAAACCGTCCTGCTTTCCACCTTGGGTTGAGCCACTAGAGATAGAACTAGGTTGTTTGGTTGTTTTTGTTTTTGTTTTTGGTACCGGGGATTGAACTCATGACCTTGTGCTTGCCAGGCAGGTGCTTATGCCACTGAGCTAAATCCCAACCCACTATAGGGAAATATGCAGAGCAAAAGAAACCAACAAAGTGAAGAGACAACCCACAGAATGGGGAAAAAAAATCATACCAACTACTCTTTAAAGGACTAATATCTAGAATATATAAAGAATTCAGGAAATTATTCTAGGTGTGGTGAAGCATGATGTTAATTCCAGTATTTTGGGAAGTGAGGCAGGAAGATGGCCATGAGTTTGAGGTCAGCCTGGGCTACACAGTGAGACTCTGCCTCAAAAACAAAAACAAAAACAAAAAAACCAGACTTCCGAAAGTTAAAGAGCTAATCCAAAACTGGGCATCTGGCCAGGCATGGTGGCACATACCTGTAATCCCAGCACTCTGGAAGCTGAGGCAGGAAGATCACTGTGAGTTCAAGGATAACCTGGGCTATAAGGTGAGTTTGAGGCCAGCCTGAACTATACTCTGTCTCCTGCCCAATCTATCTATATCTGTATCTATATGTATATCTATCTATAGATAGCTAGATATAAATTTCACCTTGTTTGTCTTGTGTGAGGAACAAAGGGTAAATGAGGAAATGGAGACAGATACTGGGAAGTAGGAAGAACATGTTCAAATGGGAAGAGGAACAAGGGAGGGAGAAAGGGAAGGGAGGAGAGGAAAAGGGATATGTTTGGGGACTTATTTTTGTCTTTTTGAGATAAGGTTTCATTATATAGCTCAGGTAGACCTTGAACTCATTTTGTAGCCAAGGCTGCCCTGAACTCAGAGAGATCCTCCTGCCTCAACCTCCCTCCTGAAAGCTGGGATTACAAGTGTGCACCACCACCATGCCCAATCAGAAAAAGGGATTCTTTTTTGTTGTTTTAGACTTTTTGTGTGTGTGTCATTTTGAGACAGGGGCTCACTATGCAATTCATGCTGGCCTTGAGCTCAGGCTGGCCTCAAATTTGCAACAATCCTCCAGCCTCCTAAGAACTGGGATGGGCTGGGGATTTAGCTCAGTGGCATAAGTGCCTTCTTTGCAAGCACAAGGTCATGAGTTTGATCCCCGGTACTGGGAAAAAAAAGAACTGGCATTACAGGCCTGTGCCATCACACCTGTTTGGTTTTTTTTTTGTTTGTTTGTTTTTACTGGGAATTGAACTCAGGACCTTGCACTTGCCAGGAAGGTACTTATGTCACAGAGCTATCTCCCCAGCCTAGAAAAAGGGATTTTAAAAAAGAGAGTGGGAGGAAAAAATGGAAACAATGCTTTTTTTTTTTTTTGGTACTGGAGATGGAACTCAGACCATGTGCTTTTCTGGAAGGGGCTGGTGCCAATGAGCTATACCCTCGGCCTACAAAGGTTTTAGAAATGTAAGAGGAGAAGACAAATTGAAGAAATGGGATAAAAAAAGAAGATACATTATGAGCAGGTACAAATTCCCTATGATGAATGTGATCATTATGTATGGCAAATATATCTTAATAAAAAATACTGTAGGGAAATAGTCTCCCAATTCATAACATAAAACCTACATTTACTGACTTTTTTTGTACTGTGCTGTGGATGGAACTCAGGCCTTTGCCCTGAGCTATATTACCAGCCCTTTTATTAAATTTTTAATTTGGAAATAGGGCCTTGGTAAGTCCCAAAGTTGCCCAGGGAAGGGGCTGGGGATTTAGCTCGGCAGCATTAGCGCCTGCCTTGCAAGGACGCGGTCGTGAGTTCGATCCCCGGTACCGATAAAAAAAAAAAAGTTGCTTAGGGAGGGCTCAAACTTGTGATCTTCTTGCCTCAGCATCTCAGAGTGCTGGATTCCAGGTGGGTACCAAGCTCATTGAGCTGAATTTCTCTCTCTCCTTTTTTTTTTTTTTTTTTTTTTTTAGTATCAGGAGTCGAACTCAGGACTTTGTGCTTGCTAGGCAGGTGCTGTTTGTTTCTATGGTGCTGGGGATCAAACCCAATGCCTTGTGCATAAGAGATAAGTTCTCTACCACTAAATTACACCCCAGGTTCCCATTCATTGATATGTACACTGGATAATACTTTTTATTTTCTGACTTTTTTTTTATTTTCTGACTCTGGTATGCATATTGGATAAACATAACATAGAGAATAGTCCTATAGGCTATTTGTGTACAGGTATTACTACCTTCCACCTTTACAGTCTCAGCAAATACCAAAGTCCTGAGAGCAGTTGACAATAAATGCTGCAGTGCATGTCTATCATGCATGCGGGCCTGAGTCCAATGCCTAGTACAGAAAAACAAAAAACTTCATTGACTTATTAAATTAACTTCTTGAGGTACTTTTCCTAGAATGTCAAAAATGCCCAGATAAGGGTCTTCAAATGCCTCCATTCCTTTCCATTACCGGATTCAAGCTGGGGACCAGGAATGAGGCTCAGTGACTTACAGCTGTTTGTTTCTTAAGTGAACAGAAACAAAACAAACACAGCTATATATTATAATATAGATATTACCTATATTCTTCAAGTTCCTCTTTGTGATTTATCAAACTCATTTTGAGTTAGGGAAAATAGCTGGAAAGATAGTGCTTCCAAGGGTGGTGTTATGGTTGCTACATTGTGTCAACTTGAGAAGTCTAGAAGTTTAAGAGATTCCGCAGGGGGCTAGGGATTCACCTCAGTGGCTTAAGTGTCTGCCTGGCAAGCACAAGGTCATGAGTTCAATCCCTGGTACTGCAGGGGTCCAGGATCCTTATTTTGTAAATATCCTCATCCTGTTCAAGAGGAGGGCACAGAGATTTTGTGAGTGCTATACCGATCCCAGTGGGGAGTGGCCTGTGTACAATATAAGGGAGGCTTGTTTCTGTCTTTTGGCTTTGGCTGCTGCCCCAATGCCCTGCCAGCCTGCCTTGGAGCCAGCTGATTATGGACTGAAACCTTCACAAATAGTGAGCTAAATAAACCTTTCCTTCTTTTATTTTGGGTGTTGGGTATTTTGTTGCAGCTATGAGAGAAAAGTAACCAAGACAGAATTTGGTACCAGAGGATTGGGTTTGTTGCTGTGACTGTACCTGACCATATGATTCAAGAGCCTTTGAGAATGGCTTGTGGGAAGTTTGGAAAGGTTCGCAGATGTCATCTGAATGTATAAAGTTGGAATACCTTAGGCTGTTGTGTGTGGGAGATTCTGGTCAGAGCTCAGAAGACCAGAAAGCTGATAGAAATCAAATCAGTAAAGACCATGCTTGGGAGGTTTCTGCTAGGAAGGACTGCTTTGGGTGCTGAACTCCAGATGATGTGTTTTATGGCTTGGCAGAAAGTTTGTCTGCATTTTGCTCCTGTCTAGAGACTTTGACCGTGACTAAGATTAAGGATGATGGATTGATTAACCTGGCAGAAAAAAATTTCAAGAAAGAATTTCAACATTTCAGTCGAATGTTGAGGTAGTGGCATGGCCATTGTTGGGGGCTTTTAGCCAGATTTATATTGTGGTTTATTTATTTATTTATTTATTTATTTAAGATTTTTAAATTTTTTATGTTTTGGTGCTAAGGACCGAACCCAAGGCTTCCAGCTTGCTAGCCAAGCGTTCTACCAACTGAGCTAAATCCCCAGCCCCAAAACTAACTGATGGCATATTTTCATCCAGATTTCTTTTTTTGGTTTGGTACGGGGCATTGAACTCACAAACTTGCAGTTCCTGGGCAGGCACTTCTGCTGCTGAGGTATATCACCAGCCACTAGATTTATGTGGTGAATCAAGAACAAAGAGCCCACTAGGATGATTTCAAATGTCGTGAATTTGGCCAGAAAGCTGTGGACTGTAAAGACAGAGCTGAGATCTCAATTTCTGAGAAGGAACAAAACAATAAGAAAAATGGCCTATAGGCATCAAGGGAAGAAGTAGTGTATCCCCACAGTTTGCAGCCTCCAAACTGCAAAAGTGAAAGACTTTGCTCTGAAGAGAAAGCCACAGAGCACCATGTTCCAGAATGGTGGTAGTGGCCACACCAGGTTCCAGAATGGCAGTGGCATAGAGAAACTGTTTCTCACAATCAGGATCAGAGTGCTCAGCAATCCAGACCCTTGACCCCTAACACCAAAAGAGAGGAAAGCCTGGCTACTGCTCTAGCTAGCAGCAGAACTCGGCATCATCCATATATTACTGGTTTTAGGTGCATACAGAATGCAAGAATTCTGAGGTTGAAATGGCCAAGGCAGTGTGCCCCTGAGTGTGTAAAGCTGTGTGAAATCAAAGGTGCAGTGCAGACGCCAGAAGTTTGAAAAAGCAGGAAATGTGGATCATCTAAGGAAAGCTGCAAGGAGAGAGCAAAGCAGGTCTAAGAGGAAAGCTGTGGGATCAGTAACCACCAGAAGCGCCCTCTGGGTGGAACCACACAGCCCTCCGGAGCTCACAATTTGCCACAGATTGCTTCAGGTGCGGGACGGGCAGCTACAGGACTAACATTTGCCCTGCTGGATTTTGGACTTGTTTTGGTCCAATGTTTTGTATCCCCCTCTGTAACCTGGTGGAATGGGAATGTTTATGTTGTTCCCTTGCATGCTGAAAGTGTTTAACTTTGTTTTCATTTGTAGCCGACTTGCAGCTAAGGTTTGCCTCACATCTGGGAGGAGATTTAGCACTTAAGCTTTTCAGCAATGCTGAAACTTTTAGGACTGGCAACTCTTGCAGACGGACTAAATGCCTTTTGTGTAAAGGGATGTGCGTGAGTCTTTGGGGGGTCCAAGGACAAGATGTTATGTTTCTAATGTAATATAATGTTGATAGACTTAATGCTGGTTCTCAAGGATAGTGAAACCATGTTACAATGTTCAAAATGCTAAGAATAAGCATGTCTTGTATCTGGAAACTGGTGTATACAAACGGATCTGCTTGCCAAGTTCACAGGGGGTGGATTGTTATGGTTGATACATTGTGTCAACTTGAGAAATTTAGAAGTTTAACAGCAGGCTGGGGATTTAGCTCAGCGGCATAAGTGCATGCCTTGCAAGCACATGGTTGTGAGATCAATCCGCAGTACTGGTACAAAAAAAAAAAAAAGTGTAACTGAGAGACTCAGCAGGCAGCCAGGACCATCACTTTGTAAATATCCTCATCCTCTGAAAGACGAGGGCACAGAAATTTTGTGAGTGCTACACACATCCCTGTGGGGAGTGGCCTGTGTACAATACAAGGGAGGCTTGTTTCTACATTTTGGCTTTGGCTGCTGCCTTGGAGTGTTGCCCCAGTGCCCTTCCAGCTGATTATGGACTGAAACCTTCACAAATAGTGAGCCAAATAAACCTTTCCTTCCTTTATTTTGGGTGTTGGGCATTTTGTCCCAGCAGTGAGAGAAAAGTAACCCAAACAGGTGGTCTCCTGGGAAATTGTTAGAAGTGCAAATACCAACTTTCACCCTAGACTTGCTGAATTAGAACCTCCAGGGACAGGGCCCAGGTATCCAAGCCCTCCAACTACTTGTGAACTTCTACTTCAGCACTAAATTTGTTACATTTGTATCTTTTCAAATTCAAATCTTGAACTCAGCATGGTGACTCATACCTATAATCCCAGCTTTTGGGAGGCTGAAGCAGGAGGATCACTGGGAGTTCAATGCCAGCATGAGCTACATAGTGAGTTCAAGGACAGTCTGAATTACATAGTGAGACTGTCACAAAACAATAACAAAAACTAAAACTAAAACCACAAATCAATGTGAAGCTTTCCTTTTTTATTTCTTTATTTTGTCTTTATTGAGACAGGGTCTCACTGTGCAGTTCAGGTTGGCCTTGAGCTCCCTTTGTAGCCCAGGCTGGTCTTGAACGTGCAACAGTCCTCCTGCCTCAGCCTCCTGGGTGCTGGGCTTATAGGTTTGCACTACCATATCCAGCTCTTTTACTTTTTATTTATTTATTTAAGTACAGGGATCGAACTTGTGACTTGTGCTTATGCTGCTGAGCTAAATCCCTAGCCTTGTTTTATTTGTTTTTGAGACAGAGTCTTACTTTGTAGCCAAGGCTGGTGTTGAACTTTGTACCCCAGGCCTGTCTAGAAGTCACAGTGATGCTCCTGCCTCAGTCTTCCATGTGCTCAGATTACAGGCATTAGCCACCATGCTTGGCCTACATACAGCATACTGGAAACTTTCTATTTGTTTGTATGGGGAAGTGAACTCATGCTTGCCAGGCAGGTGCTTGTTCTGTTGAGCTAAATCCCCAGTCCTGGAAACATTGTTTATTTATAGTAATTTTTTTTTTTTTGGTGGTGCTAGGATTGAACTCAGGGACTTCACATTGAGCTATAGCACCAGCCTATTTATTTTGTGTTACTGGGATTAAACCCTGGGCCTTCATACTGAGCTACCTACTCAGTCTCATTTTTTATTTTGGGACATGGTCTCACTAAGTTGCTAAATTGCTAGGCTGGTCTCAACTTTTCTGTTCTGCTTTAGCTTTCCAGAATGTTCAGCGTATTAAGCCTGCACCATCACTCCCAGCTCTAATATTTGTTTTAAATACATAGCATCTTGCTTATATATTTATTTGGCTACTCCTTCATAATTGACCATCTATGGCTTGTTGGATACCTTTTTTTTTTTTAAACTGTTTTGTTTTGTGAAACAGGGTCTCACTATGTAGTCTTCACTGGCCTCAAATTCACTACATAGCCCCACTGGCCTCAAACTCACAGTGATCCCCCAGCCTCAGCTTCCACAGTGCTGGGATTACAGGCATGTACTACAATGCGCCCACCTTTTAGCAACATTTCCACCTCAGCTTCCCCAGCATTGAGGATTACAGGTGGGTACCATCATGCCCAGTCTATGTCAGTAGCTGTTTTGGTTGTTACTAATACATATAGAGATACAAGTCAGATATGGTAGCACATGCCTATAAACCCAGCACCTGTCTCAAAAAACCAAAAACAAACAAAAATGAAAAATACATAGATACAGTTAGTATATTAACAGAGGTAATTTTGCCATCTAGGGAACATGAGGATTACCTAGAAACATTTTTAGTTGTCACCGACTTTGAGGGGTGTTATTCACACATAATGAATAGAAACTAAGGATTCTGTTAAACAATTTACAACTAACTGGGTATATGATAAACAGTTGTGATTCCTGCTACATAGAGACTGAGGCAGGACAACTGCAAGTTCAAGACCAGCCTGGGCAATTTAACAAGACCTTGTCTCAAAAAAGGGAGAGGGGGATTGGGGATGGAGCTCAGAGACAAGTGTGAGGTATTAAGTTCAATCTTTAGTATTGCAAAAAACAAAAAAAAATCAAAAAGCCCAACATTTTACATAGTAGAATTATCTGGTCCAAACTATCAAGTGTAGAGATTGGGAAATTCATATTTTGGGTTTTTTTTAGAGAAAAAAAAGCAAAACAGAAAAAAGGATAGAATACACAATTTCAAAAAAAAAACACTAAGAAATCACTAGTTAATAAATTACATATCGTTATCTTAGAAGTAGTTGTTCATGGGGCCAGGGCTTTAGCTAAGTGGCATACGTGCCTGCTTGGCAAAGCAAGGTGGTGAGTTCGAACTCTGTAAACAAACAAACAAACAAAAAAACCAAAGAAAAAGAAGTAGTTTTTCATGTTACAAAAATCAAAGCTGAAAAAGTGGATAAAAAAATGACAGTACAAACTATTCTGTTTGATAAATTAATAAAAACTTAGTAGTATGGTTGTCTGTCTTGCACACTTATATACAGTTATATCCTTTAGAGCACTTTCTTTCCCTTTCATTATCACAATATCTATTATACATTTTGGACTATTCCTGGCTTTTTTTTTTTTTGTACCAAACATTGAACTGATGACCTCATGTTTGCCAGGCAGGTGCTTAAGCCACTGAGCTAAATCCCCAGCCCATGGCCCTGGGTTTTTAAATTATTTGAAACACTGTCAAGATGGGACTGCCTGAGTTAAAGTACATACATATTGGTATGATGCCTGATAATAGATTTTCCCCTTGTTTTCCAAGATAATTATTTCTTGAAATGCCTCTCTGCAGGCTAGGGAACATTAGTCCTACTAGCATGCAAGAAAATGTATCCACTTAGCACTACATAAGCTGCTGTCTTTGAGACAGGATCTCAGTATATAGTTGAGGCTGGTTTTGGAGTCACTGTGCAGCTCAGGATGGCCTCAAACAGCAGCCATCCTCCTGTTTTAGCCTCCCAAGTGCTGGGATTACAGATATGGGTTGCTATGGCTGGTCTTGCTATGTAGTTCAGGTTGGCCTTGAACTCACTATGTAGCACAGGTTGTCCTCAAACGTGTGATCATCCTCCTGCTTTTGTTATTTTTTTTTTTTGTCTTTTTAAGACTGTTTCACTGTGTAGTTCAGGCTGGCCTTGAACTCACAGCCATCTTTCTGCCTCAGCTTCCTGTGTACTGGAATCACAGGTGTGCATCACCATGCCTGGCTT